>JACEIK010009258.1:0-53493 GCA_018107945.1 Datura stramonium
CGGTCTAACGACCAGCTGGCGCCTGTATTAGTAGGGAAGCATCCCTAAAGACCAGTAATGATATTGCATGTGCCAGAACCAGAAATAACGACCGGCTAAGTACACTCCAGAGGTTAGCAATACCAGAATCTTTCTAGTATGTTAAGTGGTCATACATCGTTTTCCCAGCCTTGTAGTTGAGAGTCGACCTTAGTCAACCTAGCATTTATTACGTGGAACACCCCGCAAGTCAGCCAGCCGTCCCTGTCAGATAAACCTGTGGGTACCCCAAGAAAGGGGCCACATCAGTAGTCAGTGACATACTAGTACTCCAGCTGGTTCTCGTAAGATATTCATATACAGAGCCCTAGCAGAAGACCAGTCTTTACGGAATGGCTCATAAGACCAAGAATTTCTCGTAACAGTAATATAAATTCAAGTGGATACGCACAAGGCGTAAGAAATTGGTAGTACTCTGCTAGCACAGTGTTTACTAAAATAAAGAGATCAGTAGATTCCCCGTGAAGATCCAGAGATTGATCGCCTGAGAGTAAGTCTAATTAAGCCCAGCTTTACAGTTGTTCAAAGTAGAATAACAAAGTAGTTAGATGCCCACAACTCCGCAGTTATGTAGGAGCTACAGATGCTCGAGTAGGACATTTAGGGCATTGTTAGACTACTGCAACATTCGGGTCATTCAACCCAGCTATTCAGTTATTCATGGTTATGCAGCCAGATTATTAGAGATCATGATCATTATCAGGATCCTCTGATCAGATAAAGGCACAAGGTGCGCAGACGGTCGTTCAGGTTATCCCAGCATTAAATAGCCTTAGCACGCGGCAAAAAGGCCAGATAAGCTCATATATCAGTAGATTACCTATCGGTTTCTCCGGCATAATAAGCCAGTATGACCGCCAATTATTTTTTCCAGGTTTTAAATGAATATTTTGTATCAATCAAAAGAAGACACAATGTATGCAACAAAACGCCCTTAGCCATAAATATATGAGGAGTTTGGCGTATTTACTGTTGAGCAGCGGAGTTGGTCAGAAATACATCAATTAGCCAGCCTAGCCGTTCAGTAGTGGAAACAGAAGACAATAGAGCGGTAATTTAGAACACCGTCGTGTCATCGTTAGTTGTGGAAATAAGAATGACAATATGAGGATCCTGACCGGTCCGGCTTAAGGATAGAATTCAGCAGGGAAAAGCGCTAGATTTCCAGATAACTGAGGATGAAGTGCTGCAAATGTAAAAGGCCGCCTCTGTGTTCCAGATATTTCAGGCCCCGCCAACAGATTATGAACGAGGTACATTGCGCCCGATATTCTCTTCACCCGCCCGCGACAAAAAATGTACCATGATATCAAAGAAAGTGCGGTGGCCAGGTATGAAATTGCCGAATTTGTAGCCTGGTGTCCTAACTGCCCAGCAGGTAAGCGGAACACGCAGAAACCGGGCGGGTTAACTCAGGACATAGTTGTGCCTCTCTGGAAATGAGGCTTGATGAATATGGATTTTGTGCGAAGTTACCTAGTACCCGGAACATGAACACGATTCTATATGAGTGATAGTTGACGAGGTTTACAAAAATCAGCCAATTTCCTGCTAGTGAAAACTACTTTCTCAGTCGAAGAATATGTTGAATTGTATATCAGAGAGAAATAGTTAGATTACAGAGAGAGCCAGTATCTATTATCTCGACGAGGCACAGGTTACGGCTAGATTTTGGTAGTCGTTTTCAGAGTGCGGAATGCAGATTAATTTAAGGCACGGCATTCCACCCTCGGACAGGATGGACAAGCCGAACGCTATTAAGACGCTCGAGGACATGCTACGAGCGTGTGTGCTAGATTTTGGGGAGGTAGCTGGGATGTTTACCGTTAATTGAATTTGGTTATAATAACAGCTATCACTCGGCTATCAGATGGCGCCCTTCGAGCATTATCGGGTGAAAATGCAGATCGCTAGTTGGCTGGGTTGAAGTGGGAGAATCAGCGTTGATTAGGCCAAACATTATTCAACAGTCAGAGGAGAAGGTGAAGCTTATTAGAGAACGCCTACTGACTGCACAGAGCCACAGTATATGCAGATGTGCGGCGCCGAGGGGACACGGAATTTGATGTGAAGTCGAAGGCTGGGTATTTCTGAAAGTATCTCCCGATGAAAGGGGTGATGGAGTTAGGCAAGAAAGGTAAGCTGAGTCAAGATTTGTTGGGCCGTATCAGTTACGTCCCGGAAGATATGCCGATGGCATATGAGTTGCACTTGCCTCGAGTTAGAATCCGTCCATCGGTCTTTCTTGTATCTATACTAGGAAATGCATAGGAACATCGAGCTTGAGTCAGTCGAGGATATCCGGAGTTACGAAGAGGCGGCCTATGAAGGAGTTCCGGTAGCCTATCTTAGACAGTGCAGATTCGTAGATTGAGGACTAAAGATGTATCTGTCAAAGTACTGTGGCGTAATAGAAACTGACGAGGTGACTTGGGAGGTAGAGGAAGATATGAAAACGAGATACCCTCACTTGTTCCAAGCCTGTTGATGACGGTATGTTAGTATTATTATCTTATGCGGTGCCCTATAGTATATATATAAGTGAAATGATCGATCTTAATCTGTCATGTGAGTACTATAGTATTATATTGGACCTACCTGTATTGGACTTTTCTGCATTTCAGAGTTTTGGGATAGTCCATATTACAGGGACTCCTGCGAAATTTTCCTAGAAATAAGTTGAGTAAGTTGAGAAGTTCTCTAGATAACAGTTTACATTCGAGGACGAATGTTCTTCAAGGGGGAGAATTTTGCATAGCTAATTACGACACACAGATGGCCTATTCGCGTGTTGGTTAAGAGTATTTGAAAGCCATACATGCTAGAAAAGGCCTGAGAAAGACTTGGACAAGAAACCTGTCGAACCATCTTGGAAGGAGCCGGGGCAGAGTCCCTTCGCGATAATAACGTCACGGAGGTGGAGCCTCCGCGTTGGCTCCGTGACACGTTGGCCCTGTCCAGGCTCAAGTATATAATCCTCCCACTTCAGTTTATTTCATTAAACATCTTAAATCTCCAGAGAGCTCATGAGAGAACAGAGGAAGCACACCAAGTATTATAAATTATCGCTCGATTACGCCGTACAACGTAGTCCAAATTCATTAACCTGTGGATACAGAGGTATTTAGCAGCAACGAGCATTCCTACAGATTTAGTTTCACAAAGTCGGCCGGCAAATCGTCGTGCTACCGGGGTAAGGTAAGTGGAATTGCTCCAAATTAGTGTCCAATGTGCTCCTAGCCTTAAAGTGAATATTTCTCCCTTACGGACTTTTGAGAAATAGCAAGTTTTGACACGTCTTTCGATAAGCCAAAGTTTGGGCTATAAATATATCGAAAGTGATGTTTTCTTTTAGAATATTGGTGTGTTAGTCCTAATTTGACATATATGTAGATAGTTGGGAGAAATAGCTGGAGTACTGACCAAGCTTCATCCGTTAATCAGATAACCCAGGCCCAAGTATGTAAAGCCCAGTTTCTTCGGCAAGTTAGTACCTATAGCCTAGCATAATCCGTGAAACTCCGTAGTAAGAATGCCCGGAGTTGAATATTGAATTTTGTGCAAGTTCAGTAAGCCTGTTTTGCGATTGTTATATCGTATTCAGTCCGGAAGTTAGTAGAGCAGCGCCAAATGGCGAGTTAGCATTCCAGGCTCGGTATAGCCCCGGTATGCGTTTGCTTGGCATGTTGTTAGGATAAAAGATACAAATTATCAGAATAAAGTTAGTAAGTAAAATCGAGATAGACGAGATAGTATGCGGCTCTGAGATTAGCCATACGGTCAGATGATATCTTGGCTACAGATTGTATACAGTCAGATAGTATCTTGACTACAATTAGCCATGCAGAAGTCAGATAAAGATCCCAGATTCAGTATAAAGTAGTATGAGAATCGGTATAACACGAAGAGTTCGAATAAGAAATCAGAATTCGGATAGTATTTTTCAGTTAAACATGCTTGCTATATATGTGCTTATTGATTGTTGAGACTAGATTGTGTCGTGAGGGCACCCTTTTGAGCGTCCTCGCCGCCCCTGGGTTGGTAACGGTGTCGCCCACTGAGCAGGTGGGTTTACGTGCCTCCAAAGAGTGGCATGTCGTCCCGGGTGGGCGAAGATGGGATGGTGAAGCTTTCCCGTATCGAGGCTGATCAGCGTTACCGGTACAGATTACCCTGTTGTGCGCATACGCCCAGAGACAGATTCAGACCAGTTCCAGTTACAAAGATGCAGTTTGAGTCCTCCGGACTCAGACACAGTATTTATATCAGAGGCTATGGCGGCGGAGGCCAGGGGGCCAATAGAGGTGCTCGTAGTTACTAGGCGAGTGGAGTGACTTATTTTTGGCTGGTTTTGACCGGAGTAGGGGTATAGATTGTCTGCTTGGCACCATCCGTCTTATGAGGGAGTTGGTATTGGTTCTTGCTTGCTATATATATGTATTTACATGTTATATATTGGTTAGACAGAGCCGCCGGGTCGACAGATGCGCTCTGCCCTATCACGGTCTGAAAAAGCTTTGGTCAGTTCATATCGGTTCTTATAGATTGATTATCTCCTGCTATTTAGAATTGCTAGTTATATTATTATTCAGATGTGTTCAGTTGCTTTGCATACTCCGGTACCAGTGGTACTGACGCCCATTGAGACATTTGCATTACTGCCTGCAAGTACTCATAGACAAAGAGGTGATCCCTCGTGATTCCGGCCCGGCTATAGAGTCATGTCCTGTCATCGGAGCTTCATACTCGAAGGTGTAGTTCATTTTCTTTCGTTGTACACGGTATGGGTAGGCCGGGGCCCTGTCCCGACCATTTTATCAGGTACTCATAGAGGCTTGCTGATTGCATATTTATCTCCATCATGTCATTTGTGCCCGGTAAGAGTGTGGTCGTGCATTTTGTTATAGTTGTTTAGCATTTACATTTATGTTGGTCGTGTGGGGCCATAGTCGATATTAGTGGTGTTGCTTAGCCAGGTCACGTAGTTATCGATATTCTTTTATTGAGTCACAGATGACTAGACAGCATGGTGGCCTTGTCGGCCCGCATAGGTTTCCCCTTTATAAGTATGTTTCTGATTGGCCCGAAGTGTTCGCATACACGATGGCTATAGGCCGGTCGGCCGGAGGCTGTATTTTAACCGTTATATAGCTCATTGTTTCCGAGAAATCTGAGATGGAAACAATAGACCCACGAGTGTACTTAGCGCCCCGGTTAGCAGTCCAGGTCCTACTAAGACACCAGGTGCCAGTCATTACCCCTGAGAGCAGGGCGTGACAAGAAGTTTTCAAGAGATCATATTCAAAGAATCATGCTAATGTCTCGCTCAAGTATTTGAAGTTACGTACCATCCTAAGGCAGAATTCTTGATATGTCTTTCTAGTAAGAAGCGCCCAATGTATATGATTTTCATATTATAACATAGTTGAATGTTTTTAGTTATATTCAAGTGACATCTATATATTTAGCTCTTGTTGGTTATATTTGAATTCTAAATTCAAAGAGTGATTCTCCCATCACCAATGTTCCTAATATCTAAGTAAGTACAAGCATAAACTATGAAAATGATCAGTTAAGCAGAACTAATCCCGGGGAAGTCACACGGAGGTCACTCGGCTAACTAAATACGAGTTTATACGTTAGACAGAAGTCTCATACATTGTATGTCTGTAATTCAGCTCTCAGCTCTACATATATGTTAAGCGTTATGACAATAACTCCAAGCTTCAAGTTATAGCGTATGTCATCGATAAACTTGTATTGAAGAAATTCTAGGTATAGTTGTGGATACATGTAAAACCACCATGTGGGCGGTATATATGTACTTCCCGGATGTCAAAGGATTGTATAGAAATGAAAATGTATGTGCTTCTACTCAAGCAATAAGTTAAATTGGTAAGACTATCTATGGGACATTGCTTGTAAGTATTCTAAAATTCTTATGTTGGCTAAACCTCCTGAAGGTCCATCAAGTCACTGAATTGACATGTTTGTATATAATTGCGGTTTCGTGATATATGTGCACATTTTCTAATTTTTACATGGTATATGTGCTCATAGCCATTTATAATAATTCTTTCAGAAGAGACTAGTCCGAGCCACAGATTAACATTTGTCATTTAAATGCTACATGTATTAAATTGACTCGATTATAAGCTTTATCGCTCCATTAATGATTATGATTGAGAATATTTTATTTTTATCCCGGTATAGCACACATTTTCAGAGATGTTTTTATTTTACCACCGGTATTGCATACCGGTTGGACATGTTCTTATTTTACCCCGGTATTGCACACCGACTGGAGATGTTTTTAATTTACCCCGGTATTGCACACGAGCCGAGATGTTTTTATTTTGCGGTATTCACGGTTGGAGATGTTTATTTTACCCGGTATTTGCACACGGTGAAGGTATTACTTTGCCCGATATAGCACACCAAATTTGGAGATATTTTATTTTACCCGGTGTGGTACCTCGCTGGAGATATTTTATTTTACCCTGATGTGGTACACCGGCTGGAAGCATTTTTATTACCCCAATGTGGTACATCGACTGCAGATATTTTTATTTTACCTAATGTGGTACATTAGGTTTGGACGAACTTTATATCTGGTTTACGGTTGGCGGTCGATGGCATTACGATTCTGATTTCTTTCTTGTGCATTTCTTAATTGGATTTTCATCGTATTATAGAGTTATTATCAGGTTTAAATTTCCAGGATTCCAAGTTGTTACCATTCCTTATTCCTGGTTCTTTTATCTTGAGTTCATTTATGTTATAGTAAGTTGATATCAATTACAGGTTGTTGAGTTCTAGGTTATATTTATCCTTTACATGTTTATGTGTTAAGTTAGTAATTAAAGTTGTTATCTGATGTTTACAGTGTCAGCCTTACATACCAGTAGATTGTATTTGTACTGACGTCCTTGCTTTGGGACGCATTCGTGTCCGCAGGTGCAGGTAGAGATCAGGATGGCCATTTGAGTAAGCGGTTCTTGAGATCAACGGATGGTTGGTATGCTCCTTTCTTCCTAGAGCTTGGGCCTAGTTATTTATGCTTGAGTTTTTACATACGGTTATGGGTAGGTCGGAGCCTTGTTCTGACCATCAGTCAGTTTACTCTTTAGAGGCTTTGTGGACTTAGTGTGTACAACGGTATTCAGTTGGTGGCCTTGTCGGCTTTTAGTTGTTTAGTTTAGCATACTCATAGCCTTGTTTGCATTTTAAGTTATTTACCCTGTATTGTTGAGACTCTAAGGGTCGGTTGTACTCTAGTTGATTGTGACAGGTGGCCTGGACGGCCTAAGTGTTATAGTTACAGATGTTATATAGCCGACTTTCGGTCCCGATCGAGTATAATAGGCAGTCGCGCCCCCTAGTTATGGGGGCGTGACAGCTAACCTTCACTATAGGCCTCACACTAACAAGTTGCACATCAATAGTCTCTTCCTAATAATCACAACAATGCTTCTTTTCCAATAGGCGTTTGCAACATGCAATGGTAACACAAGATCCAAAACATACCTGAGGCCACTATATCGGCACCTTGCGCTTTCCTGGTGTGCTTCTGCAACATAGGAGCAATTTTGGCCGAGTAATACTTGCCATCTGGTGTGATGCACTCTGGCGGCTTGGTGGGCTATCGGAACTACTAAAAAAAAAAAGAATTGGTTGAGAATCTACTCTCGCATTAGCTTAGCTGTTGAGCAATCTTGGTTCTTATAGCCCACATTACTGCACATAAAAAAACATCGTGGCCATGGGCATAAATTGTTCTTTCCACGGTGATACACAACGGATAAGTCTCCTTATCTGGGCTTATATGAAGCGGCACCGAAGGTGCTAGGGTCGATAATTTCGCTGCAGCGTGGTGATATGCCGCCACTCCAGCCTCTGGTGAGAGAACTCTAGATCTCAGTCTAGCCCTCTTGGCCTCTCTCTCTTTTTCTTTTTGCTTGTTGCGCTTCCATACGGTGAGCAAATATCACCGTGTTTTGCTTCCATTTGTTGTGCAAATATCACCAAGCGTGGAAATCTATATCCCTGTGCACCATGGCAGTCCTGCATTCCATGACCAAGGAGTCTGACACTGCGTTCATGAACCTACTCACTCAGGCCCGGCTTGGTCGGCTACCATTTCGGTGCATACTTAGATAACCGAGTAAATTACAATGCGTACTCCTGGACTGTCATGTCATTTTATTTCAAATTAATGAACTTCTGCTGCACATTTTCCTCCCTCAACACCCAATGGAAAAAAATGTGTAAAATGCTGTCATAAACTCATCCCAACCTACAGGACCAACTCCAATTCCCCATTTGTACCTCCTTTGGCAAAAACAAACATAAGTGACTCCCTTAAGCTGGTAGGGTAACTTTGCACTCTCATTTCCCGTCACTCCCATGATATGAGTGATCTTAGAATATCTTCAAGAGTTCATACAGGTCCTCATCCACCTTTGACCCTAAGAATTCGGGTGGGTTCATCCTGAGAAAATCTCTTATCCTTAATGCCACTTCATTTCCATTATGAGGAACATAGTCGTCGCACTGTGCAGTTGTCGAGTGGTAAATGCCTGCGCCAACATGTGAAAAGCTGCCATGAACACAACGTAGTAACATGATCAACCATTGGGTTCATACAGGCTAGTGGTACCTGCTATCGACCTGTACCACGTCTCCTTCCATTAACTCATCGTCTGGGGGCATTATCTGCGAGCGCGTAAGGCACGAGTCAGGGAAGCAAGCTGTTTAGAGCTTCATGCTGCGCACTGATAAATTATCAAACGGAACATTCCTAAAACTTCTTGCTTGGCCTCCCTCGTCATAAGTGTGTCGCGCTTCACACACATGAAGAAGACTCTACGTAAAGCGGCGTTTCGACACCTAGGACACCTAAACCTTTGCTCGATGCCAAATTTGTCATGACCCAAGTTCATACCCTAGCCGTAAAACGGGACCTAGAACCATTAATGGCTCCAAGTCGACCCCATGGCATAATCATAGCATAACACTTAACATAAGTGACCAACAACATAAATAAGCGGAAGTTAACAACAAGAATCTAGTAGAAACCTTAAGAGAAATTTAGGAACACATAGATACAACGCTGGCTTGTCTAGACAAGTCGGAAATCCTTCTACTAAGCGACGAGTTGCGAGACAAGCTGACTAACTCCCAACATCTGAAAACTGAAACATAAGGAAAATAAAACGCAAATCACCTCCTCCGGAAGATGAGAATGCGCCCTATCAGCTGAAGATGGAGCATATCTAACCACAGTGAGTCTTGGGGACGAATCTATATCTTTGTGCGGTTATGAGGTTGGAATTCACTGAGCATTCGGGAAGCGTAATTAAACTAAACATACAAATATACAAATAGGAAGTAATTCAAACACACATTAATAGTAATATAATTGAAAGGAGACACAACAATTTTATATGAGATTTACATATATATGTTAACATAATCACTTTATAGGGACATTCATTAACATAAGATCAACTGATGCACAAATCATAATAAACGGAAATAATACAAAGGTACAATGCCATGACTGATATCAAGAGAATTTACGACTGTCCAAGGGAGAGTCACGATTGTTTAAAGGGATACATTTCAGGCGGAGAAATCCTAACTGTTTAAGGAAGTATTTTCCGATATATAGAGAGTCACTGATTAACTAGCGATGTGAGTCCAGACAGAGCTAAAGGAAACATTCTCATCTGGTAACTAGGGATGTGAGTCCCAATCGACTAAGGGAAACATGCTCAACTGTTAATTAGGGATGTGAGTCCCGGACCGACTATGGATATGCTGTCCCGACCAGCTAGGGATGTGAGTCCCAACAGGCTGGAAACTGGTCTAATTACTACAGCTAATCGGAGATAAGAACATTCACTGTTTTCCTCATACAACATTCAATTAGAAAGGATTAGAGCTACTTTATAATACACAAGCTCAACCGTCGACATATGTTCTCCATGATTTATCACTATCATTCATATCATCATGGAGTCAAATCAATATTTATTTGAGCACCTTACACTAACAAGAATGATAAAGGTTCACATTATGCATTATACTAGAACAACATTTTCATTCCGAATTCATCTTATTCAACATGTAACATAGGGTCATGCACGATTTATAGGTTCAATTCAGACTTTACCAAGGACATGAGACTTCATTTATTTAAATTTATGGATTAACCATACATTTAACTCATACCTCGTCATTTAAAACAAATACTTGAGAGGAACATTCATGTTTGTTTCATAAAACCCATTTCCTAGTTTATTCCAATTCATGAGGAAGATAAAACAGTAAGGCTATTATCATAGATTCATCTCATACCCATTAAATTTAATCGGAAACATGAGGATAATACAAAAATTTACTAACATTTATTCAATCCCACAACCTACAACTCATCTCAACACAATCGACAATGGCATAATCGGGTTATTAGTAATAATCATATGATAATCACATAATTTAAGCATGGATATGAATTACTACGGTAAATAAGTGAACAATAACTAAGTCCCATCCGATACACAAGTCAATTTATGAAGAACATTCCACACCCATGCATTTCAATCATCTAATCCACAATTCAAGACAACTCATTAATTATATTCCAATTAATTTCATAATGGCAGTAGATTTTGACAATTAAAAGATGTAGAAATTTACCCATCACACAAACCTAAATCATACTTTTCTAGATTAACTAAAATGGGTTTTAAATAAACATTTTAGAATAAAAAGAATGAAGAATATCCTTGTTGAAAAACCCACATACCTTGTAGACGAAAATCCCACACAAGATTGCCTTGAAACTTTGATGAAAACCTTGGGGAAAACATTGATATTTAGTGGAGAGGAAGGAGAGTTGAGAAAATGAGGGTTTAGGCATGGAAAACCCTTAGAAACGTGCAAGGTAGTATCCAAAACGACGTAGTTCAGAATTTAAAATAGTAGGAGTTTATGAAAATTCCCCTGGAAAAGTGGAAAAACTGCCCGAATTGGAGCCACGACTCACGTGACGGTCGTTGTCACCTGAAATGACTCGTCATCATGCCCGTAAGGTACACTTGAAAATAACTTCAGAATTTCAGCTTCCTCAAATCACGATAAACATGACGAGTCGTTGCTGCTTCTAACGACACGTGAATTCCACCTGTCAAGTATCTTGGAATTTCCTTCATGGTCTCGAAACTTCTCCACATCTAACTACTGACATGACTAGTAGTTTCTACACCTAACAACTCGTCACCTCCTTCCATCAACCACACTTTAAAGACACATGGCTTAGGGATCCTATCCTCCACCCAACAACCCAACCTAACAAGTCATTTCCAGTCAAGATATTCGTCGGGTCGTCCACCCAGCCCTTTGGGATTGTCATCCCTTCCTTACCGTTCCTCACGGGTGGACACGATCCGTTAAGTCTCCTAACAGGTCGTTCTCCTGACTTGTTCTTAATCCAAATTCTGCTTTGTTTTCTGTTAAGCCTTCATCTTACTCGGGGTCTGATCTCAAGGACTTTCGGGGTGTTACTCTACCACTTGACCCTCATTGGGAAAACTCAAAGTTTCCAATTCGGGGATCCTCTTGTTCTCATTTGCTCTTTTCTTAAACCTCCCGCCTATTTCGAACTGTGAATCTTAGACGGACTCTTTTTGGTGAATTCTCAAACCCTAGTGGTTGTTGTCTCTAAGGTAATGCTCGAAGGTGTGACTATTTGCTAATTAGGCAGTGGTCATGGCTACCCGGCCTCAAAAGGTAGCCCCTAGCTCAGCATCTGTAACTTGCACGCTTAGGGGTCCACTAGGGTTAATAGGGCTGGCGTTATCTGTTGTAGATTCCTCTTCCGCTGGCCCTTCTATGGAGCATTTTTTGCGAGAGCGTATATTACAAGTTAGAGTAATAGAGAGTTCAACTTATTGGATGACATAGATAATGAAATAAGGAACTTACCTAAAAGCATCAATAGCCTCTTCCTCATAAATTATGGTGGACTTCACACCCCACAAAAAAGCTCTACTTAACGTGACTTTTAAACTCTAGGACGCAGCTAAACTTGTTACTCCAATACCAAGTTTGTTACGACCCGAGCATGGACACCCAGCTTTGTGACATGAGACCTAGAACCACTAATTGTTCCAAGCTAACCCATGACACATTCATAACATCATTAAGAGAATATAGCTATGCGAAAATAAATCAGGAAGTAAACATAAGCAGATGTATATGATATCATAGTGTAAATGTAATAAATTGAGTCAACAAGTCATAAGGCGAAGTGTAAACATGTAGTCTTAAAAGCCTTTGAGAAAATTCGATGAGCTAAGGGAGGCTACTTGCACTATCAAGCTCTCTACTAAAGTTTTAAACATGTAAGACATAAAGAAAAGGGAATATATAAAGCTGACATCCTCAGATGATAAGGACTTATCCAATAGCTAAGGCTGGAATAGGATGATGCAGGAGTGAAGCTAACATCGATGTTGAGAGGATCACAGGCCAATATCATGGTCGATATAGCATAAAAGTATATATGATTAGTACTTTGAATATACTAAATATGTAGGATAAGTAAAAAACATGATAGTATAATAGCAAAATGAGATCGTGGTATGAGATCATCTAAAACATGAGATCCAATTCATAAGCGATTATAATGGTTCAAGGTTTTCAAAACTATATCATAAAGTTGGAAATGACTAAATTTGTAAGTAAAACCTCATAAAGCATATACTGAGTCAAATATCATATGCCGAAAAATCACGGGTGATGAACATGAACTTGAATAAGGAATCATGGGATATTGAAATTCTCATAACCCAGGACACCATCACGATTGAGCACATGATGCTCAACCATCTTTCTAGTTGGCAAAAGCGTTCTAAGCCTTGCGGGCAAAAGCGATGGCGGCATGATATCACTCGTGAGATCATGTGGGCAGGGCAAAACATTTTCAAGTGAGGCTCCTAGCATGATCATACCTATAGTGGCATTTAGTTCTAAGGCATAGGTTACAGCTAGAACCATGGCCAACTCGGTGCTAAGTGCTTCTCTCAAAATACACATTGCATATAGTCATGATCATGGAAACATGAGTTTTCATGGACTAGTTTAAATCATTAAATTCATAATATCTTAACATACATGAATAGCCATGAAAACAATGCCAATGAACGGCCATGATGTATAAGCTTGAAATTCGTGAAAAACCATGCATAATTGAGAAAATTCATCATAACTTGAAGTCATAAATTCATGAGAGATTCATGTAGATATTGAATTCGAAGATCATGAGTTTTCATCAAAATTAGGTCTAAACCAAGAAATTCTTAAAGTCATGATTGGAGACTTGAATTCGTGAAGTTAAGAAGGGTTTGGGCATAAGGGTGGAAGAAATCCCCCATTCATGACCTATACATTGGGCTTGAAGAAACCTGCTTTAGGTTGAAACCCAGATTGAAAAAGCTGATGAAGAACCCTGTCCTTTCCTTGAGAGAGAATTCCAACTTATGGTGTTTGAAGAGAATGATGGTTCAGGTTAAGTATCACCGCTTAATCAGCCCTTTAGGAAGCTTAAAACAACTTCACTTAGGTGTTAAAAGCATAGGGTTTTACTAAAATATCCCTAGAATGCCAAAATGAAATTTTAACTGGCAGAACCAATAACGCATACCACGGGTCGTTGAATAAAAAAAATTGACCGTTAGTCCTCTCATTTGTTCCCAATTTTTCTCTATATCATTCTCTGAACACCTTCAACGACTAAAACAAATGATGGGTACAGTCTAACAATAGGTCAAATAATTCACTCGTCGGTTCTGAGAGTATATTGGAAAATGAAGTCCCTTACCAAGTAACAAATAACGAGCCATTGGTTAATAGGATGACTCGTTCGCACAATTGGAGATCAATGGCTTTGGTGCCATTTTCTGATAGTTTCTGCAGCAGGTCTCAGATGTGATCTTAGGGACTTTCAGCGGTTTCCTATCTCCTCCTTGGGAGCATTTTCCCACGAATGAAGGGCTAACTTAGCTGAAAGGATTGGGAATGAACTACAGTCCCAAGAAAGCGAAAGGCTATAAGCGATAAATGACGAAATGACGTACTCGGACTGGCATACACATGACTAAGCTGAATTCACTAAACATAAATGGATACTAGAACATGAAAGGAACTGAGAGACATAAACTTGACAAACTGAAAGAGTACTAAGGAGGAAAATAACAACTCATGCTGGATTTGAGATGGAAGGAATAAGATGTGGGTATTTAGCCATCATATACGCTTCGACTTCCTACATAGCTCCCTAAACTAGCTGATTACTCTACAAAACCTTCACTGAAGCTGCTTATTTTTCCTCCAAGATTTGGGAACTTGAAGATCAAGTATCTCAATTGAAACCTCCTCGTAGGTAATGTTGTCCTTCACATAATGCTCTCCACGGAGCGACTACAAGCCCCGGATCATTAATGCACTTTTTCAGTAAGGACACATGGAAAACATGATGCACCAAAGTAAGCTCCACTAGCAACTCCAACTCATAAGCCATTGTACCAGCGCACATATCTTAAAATCCTATAATGACCAACATATTAGGGACGACGCTATCCTTTCTTGCCAAACCTCATGACTCCTTGAGGGTGAAACCTTCATAAACACCCAATTGTCGACCTCAAGCTCATGCTCTCTTTTCCTAACATTTACATAAGATTTCGAATGGCTCTGAGCTATTTTCATCCTTTTCCTAATAAGCTAAACTTTCTTTATAGTCTGAACATAATCTAGCCCTATAAATAGATCCTCACCTTCCTTGAACCATCCATGGGTGATCCACATCTTTGCTCATAGGAACCAAGAGTTATCTAAATGCTGGAGTGGAAACTGTTATTGTAGGAAAATGCAATGAGAGGCAAGTGACCATCCCATCAACCTTTGAAATAGATTAGAAAATTTCCCTATATTTCCTATAGAGTCTTAATAGTCGGCTCCGTCCACCATCGTCTTTGTGTGGTTGTACAATGCTTCATCTTAGTACCAAGGCCCATACGAGACAATCTTCAAAACTAAAGAGGTGAAAGGTACCCCTATTTGAGATGATAGACAATGGAACTCCAGCCACAACCAAACTAGCTCCCGATTGTTATGTCTAGCATAATCCTCGGCTAGATCTTTAGTTTTTAATTGGTAAAAATATGCCGACTTAGTCACCCGGCCCACAATTACTCATAGAATTATGTTGTCGGTGTGTGCGAGGCAACCATGTAATGTAGTCCCTTTGACTCTTCGCACTTCCAGTAAGTATGCGTGCTCTAAAACATACATCTTGATCTCACAATTCTCAACCTCCCTCCAACTTGGGGCTCCTATAAATAATAAGTCTGAGTCAATAGCGCATGCTTCCTCACCTCCCATGTTAAGCCTAACTCAACTAGACCTCTTGCAATATAAATTTATCCCCCTAGAGTACTATTTATCTTAATCATGAAAATACCTTGACCTCAATTTCTAATCCAGGAGTCCCTGGTCATGTAGCACAATGGTTCACTGATACATCATCACATCATCCAAGCCTATCGCTATAATTATCTTGCAGCTCCTCTAAATCTTATACTACCCAAGAACCTTCTTGTCTCTTTGGCTTGGCTACTAACCTTTACTCCATGATATTCAACCTACAGGTCATCTAAGGAATGAATAGGAAGTCATCTTAAATGTACAGGATGTAACCATCATCTCTATCATGGGTGAGCATACATAGGATTTAGAGTAAGGAAATCATAAGCACGAACAATTCAAGACATCTAAACTAAGCATATACATGATGTAACATGATCTTATGAGCCGCTAAAGTGAATCCTAAGGACTGAGTTCATAGAGATGAGTATACCGTGAGACAGGAGTTTTCATACATGAGTTTAGGTATGTGAAGCTGAGTTTATGGAATCATAGAGTAAGACTGGGATCATTGTAAGAAGAGGCTAGTTCTCATTCTAGGAATCTTAATACGCATTAATAGGGAGTCACATTGACTGAAGCACAAGGTAAACATATGAAAATGGATCGACATCTCTCATAGTTACTGTTCCTGGAACCTCAGACTTGGAAACTAAATACTTGACTTGGTCCTTCACCTTATCATCTCACGTAGCTTAAAAGTCATAACACTAAGGATCTAGACCTCTTCTTAGGCTAGATAAAAAATCACTAACTCTCGACTACTCATTTTGGCACTAAGGTTACCTTCCAGAAGGCTTCATACATTTCTATCGAATCCCTTCATTCATCTAATCCTATGTCCATTCAATATAATACACTGAGTAAAACTCATATAAAGACACTTAAAGGAATCACATGGCTTATAGTGGATTCCTGGGCCTAACAACATCAAAGGATCAACGCTTAGAAAAGCTCATAACATATGTGTAACTACCTCTGACGAGCTCCCATGATTTTGGCATGATGACAGGGCTTAGAAGCAGGCCTAGGAACTTGCATTGCATTACAAGGTGATTCTCCCTACTACGGATGGGTGGGCTATAGGAGCTACTAAAAGAAGGTGTTAGGCTCTACCATTTCACTATTAGGATATGCTGGCCAATCTCTGAGCTTATGGCCTAAGAAGCAAGCATCTGAACCAGCCACTCACTCTCTTAGATGGTTCTTCCCATAGATCTTTCATGTTGGATAATTTATCTCCCTTACCCTAGATATGTTCCCCTGAATCTTAGAGCTAGAGACTCTGCCCCTTTGCTCACCTTTGGATCAGGGTAGTGGAACACACTGACTGACAGAGGTGTTGGAGCCAGTGATCTCTGTATGAGATGAGTGAGATTTCCACCACTTGACCCTCTCAGTGGTAAAACACAAAATTTGTCGATTCTATCTCTCTTGTTCTCACTTGCTCCTTTCTAAAACCTCATGCTGGCCTTTACATTGTGAATCTTAGAAGGATTGTTTTTGGTGGATTCTCCAACCCTAGTGGTTTCAGTCTCTCTGGTAGTGTTCGTAGGTGCGATTGCTTGCTGTTAAGATGAGTTTTCATGTCTGTATCCAACACTCTAAAGGAAGCCCCAAGTTACGCATCGCCCAGCTTTCCTACTTGGGGGACCGGTGTTGATGGGGCTGGCTGTAGTCCGTTGTAGATTCCTCTTCTGCTGGCCCTTCTAGGGGCATTTTCTATGAGTGCGTATAGCATGAGTTAGAGGAATAGAGAGATTTGAACTTCATCGTACGACATAGATAATGAAAGAAGTAATTTCCTAAAACGTCTAGTAGCCTTTTCCTCATAAGTTTGGCGCAGTTTTTCAGGAAAATGTTCAATCTAATGCAACATAAGCCTAGGACACACCTAAACCTGTTGCTGTAACATCAAATTTGTCACGAACAACGCTTGAAACCCCAAGCTGGTGACATGGGACATGGAACAACTGTGGCTCAAAAAAGTTAACCCGTGGCACATTAATGACTTGACTAAGCGCATATAGCTAAGAGGAAATAAATAATGAAGTAAACACAAATGGATGTCTACCATATTATAATGTGAATAAAACAAAAATTGAGTCAACAAGTCGCATAACGGGAGTCTAAACATCTAGTCTTAAAAGCCCCTAAACATTCGATGAGTGAAAGAGACAATACCCCTATCCGCTCTACTAATGTCTGAAACATGAAAGACGTAAACAAAGGGCATATATCAGATGACATCCTTAGATGATGAGGAAGCACCTAATAGATTTTCACGACCCGAACATAGGCTCGGATTGAGACACAGGACAAGGAACCCCGAGGGACTCCAGTCGATCCATGGCGAACATAATCTAAATCAATCAATTAAGAGCGGAAGAATTAACATGATAAGCTTAGCGAAATTATGAAATAAAAATAACATCAAAAATACTGAGACGAATACGAAGTTGATTACGTTCAATTGTCTGAAAGCCCTAATATTGATGAGTTGATAGGAAAAGACTCCCAACTAACTCTCATGTTTGATACTGAATATATAAAAGAAAGCCTTAAAGAATGGTCCTCGAGAAGATGAGGACTCACCACGAATGCAGGATACTATCTCGAAAGGCAAGCTATGGACGAGGCTAGTCTTAGTACCGAGGCTTGTATCATGAGAAATGATACAACATAGAGTATGCAGTCAATACGTGGAATGTACCGAGTATGCAAGAAGAAATAAAACCGCTTAAATAAGTAAAATCATTTAAACATGCATAAAATAAAACCGAGAACAAAATAAGAATCTTAGAGTAGGGCTTGCATGCTATTTTTCTGATCATGATCTCAACATAACATGACATCATAACTGAATCGATTGACCCAAAGCTGAAATCTGATAGTCATAAGTAAAGCTGAACATTGAGGCAAACCTTCTTTAGAACATATATGTATATATATTATCATGAGTGATAAACATGCATAACTGCAATCATGAGGAACAATGGGAGACTCGTCAATTAACCGACATACACGATAGAGCTTACGTATTCCCAACTAACATACTCAAGTGGGTAGAGCCGTCCAAGCCTTTCAAAGGGCTAAGAGCGATGCCATTATATCGATATCAAGTTTGGGGCCCAATCGGGACAAAGGGATAGCTCACAAGGGAGGTCCCAAATAATATATAAGATATGTATAAACCTACATTGGAGCGTATTTCTAAGGCATAGGGTAATCGATCCTTAGCCTACTCGGTGCTAGACACTACTCCCAAAAACATGCATATGCTCTCCATTGTATTTCAACGAAGCTTACCTTAAGTCTATTGACGAAAGCTCAATAATAAATACATATCAAATCTTAAATCATATGAGGAGCTCTTTCTCAACCATACCACAAGCTGAATGATAAGTCTTCGCTCCAAAATCAAGTGTTAGATTAAATTCATAAATTCGTACGTCATACTTAAACATGGGCATTGCCTGATACTAACATGTGAAAATACATAATTCACTTGAAAACGTGATCATAAACATGGGTATCTTGAAAACACAGTTTCATCATAAATATCTCATCATACTTTAACATTCATCATAATCTCAACTTTCAAGAACTTTTCATAATTGGGCATTTTAATTTATAAAGCTTGAAACATGATTTTAGTGAAAACAATGTAAAACTAGCCGCCAGATCATAGTTCAACAATAAAAATATCTTTAAATCATACCCATGTACGAAATAGCCCCGAATTTCACGCATTGGGTTAAAAGCCCCATAAAATCAACATATGGAATTTTCGTGTTTTAGAGAGAGAGATTGGGTATGGCTTTGTGAGCGAATTCACCCATTGTAACCCTACATACCTCGGGAAGATCTGATTTTACCACTCCTTAATTGCCCAATGAAGAATTGACAAAAACATGTAGGAGAATAGGCTTGATCACCTCTCCAGGACCTCTACTTAAACTTGCAAAGTAAGAATGGCCTAAAATGACGTAGTTTAGGCCTAAGGATCATAGGAATTATGGGAAAGCCCTTAGTAAATTCGCAGAAAATAACTACCTGCCAGTCGCGGACTGAACAAATCCTGCAAGGATACGACTCTGTGGTCTAAGTCGTCAGTGCCTTCCAAAATTTGTCTAGGAATCACCACGAGCGGACCCTACAAGCCATTGCGGTGACCACACGAGTCATGGTCACCACTCACATACACCTTCAACTGCTTTGAAATCAATCGGCAATCGGCTGGACATGACCTCACCACAAATCGTGGTGTCCAACCACGACTCTTGAAAATCGTCAACCATAGGGTAAGCTGCCACTTCTTCTTTGCCTTCCTAAACTCCTTCCTCCGGACATACTCAAGTCGTGAGATGACAAACTCATGGTCATCAGCCGTGGGGACTGAAATCTAAAATCTCAACTCAAGTCGTATACCTCACCATGAGTCACTTCACGACTCGTGGTCTACCCCACAGGTCACAAAATTACTCGTGCGTGACTGGTGCCGGAATACCAATTTTCTCCATTTGAACTCCGGAGTCTGATAATAGGGCTTCCGGTGTATAAAAATATCTCCTCTTGAACATTCGTCCTTGAATGTAGGAAACCATATAGAAAAGCAGATAAATGCAATCATCATATTAAAATATAGAGCATATAAAGCCGGCTTGTGAGAATGACTCGGTCAGATTCATTAATAATCGCTAAACTAAATTCACGAACCATACATACATCCTTTTTTGACATAAAAAACTTGAGCACATGAACTTAACATGAAAAACTAAATAAAGTACAGGGTAGGCTTGATACCTCAAGCTGGAACTGAGCCGGTAGACAATAAATATGGGCATCTAGCCATCATGTACTTCGGCTTCTATGTGGGATTCCTCAACAGCTGATTTCTCCATAAAACTTTAACTAAAGCTACTTCCTTATTTCTTATCCTTGGCCCCGGGCGATCGAGTATTTCCACCGGAACACTCTTCATAACTAAGGCTGTCTTTTATACCGACACTGTCCACGGGACAACTAGAGTTGGATTACCCAATCACTTCTTTAAGGAGTGATACATGGAAAAGCAAGGACTGGCAGAAGCTAATTCTAAAGGCAACTCCAATTCATATGACACCTTCCCAATCGGCTTCACAATCCAGTAGGGGCCAACATAACGAGAACGGAGTTTTCCTTTCTTTCCAAACCTCATTACTCCCTTCATAGGAGAGAGCTTTAGAAACACCCAATCATTATCTTCAAACTAAAGTTCTCTCCTCCTCACATCGACATAGTACTTTTAGCGACTTTGAGCTATTTTCAACTTTGTCTAGTATGAGATGAACCTTCTCCATAGCCTCATGGACTGAATCTTGTCCTATCATTGCAGCTCACCGACTTCAAACCAACCAATAGGAGATCTATATCTCTGCCCATACAGAGCCTCAAACGAATCCCATTTGAATGCTAGGGAATGGTAGGCAATTTGTGTACACCAGCTCGATAAGAGGCAAATGATCATCTCAACTACCCTTGAAGTCAATCGCGCATGCTCATAACATGTCCCCGAGAGTCACAATTTGTCTCACTCCACTTGACCCATCCATTTGCGGGTGAAAAAGCTATGTTGAGCTTAACACAGGTACTCGATCCTTTTGAAACGACCTCTAAAATTGAGAAGTAAATTGGGTGCCTCTATCTGTATATTAGAAAAGGGCACTTCATGCAGCCGAACCAACTCTCAAATGTACGAGTTTGGCATAATCCTCTACTGAATCGATGGTTTTGATTGGTAGAAAATGAGCGGCTTTGGTCAATCTATCTATAACAACCCAAATAGAGTCATATTGCCGACGAGAGTGTGAGGCAAACCTGTAATGCAGTCCATATTGATTTCTTCCCACTTCCACGTAGGAATACGATATCTGAAGAACACCTCCCAATCTACGTGCTTAACTTTCACTTCTTTGTCGGTTCGAGAACTTAGCTACAAATTCTGCGATGTATTTCTTCGTGCCATTCTAACAATAGACTTCCCGTAAGTCATGGTACATCTTTAGTGGCACCTGTATGGATTGGATACCTGGAACCGTGAGCCTAATTTAACATCCAATTTCTCAAATCATCAATGTATGAGACACACAAGCTACGGCGGTCCCGGAAGCACACCATCTCCCCTTTGGGGAATACCTTAATCTTATAATTTTGAATGACTTCTTTAACACAAACATGGGATCCTCGTCTTTTTAGCTTTTACATCGAGTCACCAAGGACAATTCTGATCCGTTTTTAAATAATAACACCGCCATCGGTCAGGTCAATAACTAAACTCCCAACGCACCCAGGCGATGTACATCTTTCACCAACTCCTTTCTCCCTCACCCATAGGACACGCTCTCCACAGAGAGTTTACTAAGTGCGTCCGCTACCATAATAGCCTTACCCGGGTGATAAAGGAAATTCATGTCATAATCCTTAAGTAGCTCAAACCACCTCCTTTGAAGATTAGATCCTTCTAGGTAAACACATATTAAGACACTTATGGTCCCATAAACACATCCACGTGGACCCCATACAAATAGTGTTTCCATATTTTTACAAGGCGAATACCACGCCGCCAACTCAAGATAGTGGGTTGGGTAATTTTTCTCATGAACTTTCAACTTTCTGGAAGCATATACTATAACCTTGCCATCTTTCCGCATCGATACACCCAAGTCCGATCCTTGAAGCATCATAATACATCACAAACCCGCCGATACCCTCTGTAGGGTCACCTGGTCTTTGAGGTGAGTCGAGACTTCAACTGTTGGGAGGCTCTTCTCACAAGCCTCCCACTATGCAACCTTACCTTCTTCTAGGCCGGTTTAGTAAACGGTGTCGCGATTGATAAAAATCCCTCGGCAAACCTTCGATAGTAGCAGAAACAAGCCCAAGAAACTTCTTATATCTAAAGGATTCACCGGTCCTAAGCCAATTATTCACCTCTATCTTACGTAGGTCTACCTAGACACCACGCAGCCGCAAGCATACAAATTCAATGAAAACTCACATTTCTTTGAATTTTGCATACAATTGATGATCCTTCTAAGTCTACAACACCACCCTCAAATGAGCGCGGAGCTTCTCCTCGCTACAAAAGAGTATATGAGAATGTCATCTATGAACAAATCATTAGCATGTCCTAATATTTCTTGAACACCCTATTCATCAAGTCCGTAAAAGCTGCAGGAGCTTTCATTAGTCCAAAAGACATAACTACAAAATCATAGTGACCATACCGAGTTCTAAAGGCTATTTTCGAAATGTCCACTCTCTGAACCCCTTTGCGGTAGTATTTGGATTTGAGATCTATCTTGAAAAAGAACTTTTTGCACCCTGAAGCTAGTCAAACAAATCATCAAACCTAGGCAGAGATACCTATTCATAATGGTGACTTTGTCTAATTGTCGATAGTCAATACACATACGAAGGGAACCATCCTTCTTTCGGACAAATGGGCGGGTGCGTCAGCTGATCTTTCAACTCCTTTACTTCGGTTGAAGCCATTACTGTAAGGAGGGGATAAGATATAGGTTGCTTGTCGGGAAGAGGTCAATAACAAAACCAATCTCCCGCTGGGGAGGATTCCCAGTGAATCATCAGGAAGACTTCTGGATACACATATACTACTTGCCTTGTTGGATAGTCGGGGTCTCGCACGTTGCATCCTTAACCCTAACTAGATGGTATACACAACTTTTTGAGATCATCTCTAGTCGTAGGTAGGAAATGAAATGAGCTACAGGAACAGATTAGACCACCCTTCCACTCTATGACTGGCTACTCGGAAATTTGAATTCTACTGCCTAGTTTCTACAATTAACTAAGGCATAACATGCAAAATAGTCAATCTATGTCGTGGAAAACATCAAAATTGGTCATGGTTAACTCTACTAAATCTATTGGCGACTTTCCGGAGCGAGGCTAGGAAAATCCTATACACCCGTCTAGCCTGGCCAGTCACCCACTAGAGTAGAGACTAAGAAGGGTTCTGACAATATTTTGGGACTTACTCCGAAACTACTAGCCATGTAAGGTGTCACAAAAGACAAGGTCGACCCGGATCTAACAAGCATAAACATCAAGATGGAAAACTCGTAACATACCGGTGACTATATCCATGGAACATCCTACTCACGGCGAGATGCTAAAGGCAAATATTTTTGGCGCTAATCGCCAGTTGTGTTGGCTAGATGCCCCTGCTGAGCTGAGCGTGCCAGTGGAGCTACTGAAATGTAAGCTAGGTCTCGGCCCTTGTCATGGCACCTTACAACTACTGGGCAATATCTTATCATATGTCAAGGCTTCCGGCTTTGAAGCAAGCACCTCTACATAGCCTTGACCCATATGCCTGACCATATTTGCCGCGAGCACAGGATACTAGAAACTGCGGCCTGCTGCTCTGAAACGTCAGACGACTGGCTCACCCTCTCTAATCATTGCCTAGTTTGGAATGGAACACTCATCGCTGAAGATGCTAGGGCTAAAGATCTACGGTGGGTCTGCTGTTAGTTCCCACCACCTAGCCTCAGTTGAGAGAATCCATAGCTATCTGTCACTGGCCCTCTTGGCCTCTCTCCCTCTATGAACTTCCTCCATCTGCTGAGTATATAAGACTATCCAAAAATCCATATCTTGGTGGAGCATAGCGGTTCTGCAATATTTGTCCAAATAGCTCTCCATGCACGGAACAAATGTTCTCACTCGCGCCCTCGATCAACTACTAACTGCGAGATTGTGCCAGACAAATGAGTGAAAGTCTAGAATATTCTTGCACCGTCATCTTCCCTACTTAATATTCATAGAACTCAACTTCCTTCCAACTCCCTCATCTCACGAGGGAAAAATCGATCTAGAAAAGCGTGGAACTCCTCCCCAACTGAGATTGGGCCCGCTACGCTTCTCTACTATTGTAATACCCCAAAAGTTCCTAAGATTAGATCCGGGATTTAAAATGAAAATTGGCAAAATATGGTGAAAATTCCACAGAGCGGGTCACCTAATGGATCGTTTGTCCAACCAATGACCCGTGGGAAGAATTCGTAGTGAGGGCGGCCGGGTGGCGTCGGGTAATGGGTCAGAAACGACCCATTGTTTGTTCAACAAGTTATTGTTTGGGTAATGTTAGGGGCTGGTGCTCGAGTGTGAGGGCTCAAATCGTTGGACGATCCGTTGTAACAATGACTCATGGTGAGAAATCGTGGGAAGGAGTATTAAAATCTCTAGTCAATGTAATGGAGGGAAACCAAGACTCGATGGAAGGAGGAACGAGTCGTGGTGTGGCTCGTGGGAAGGCAGTGCGGGCGTTAAGGGAGAAACAGCAGGCGGTGCAATGGACCATCCCCTGTTGTACAATGACTCGTCTCTATCGATCGTGGGATCAAATGCGAGGATGTGGAGTTGGGAAGTGGAACGATAGATGGATACCACGGGTCGGGGTATCCAAGAGGCAGCCTATTGGGACGGTAGTTTCACCACCAGTGTAGAAATTTCAGGAATTCATTAAGGGCATTTTCATCATGCCTAAGTCCTAGGGTACTAAACTACATCGTTTAACTCTCAAAATGCGGTGTTTTTATAAGGGTGAAACCTATCTTAGGATGCATGGAAAGTTAGAATATTAGGGATGTTATCAAGCTTGTTCTTCTTAATGTTTTCCTTCTATTTTCCATTGGGCTTTCAAAGAGTGGTGAATTCGATCTTCCCCAGGTATGTAGGGTTGTGAGTGGGTGATTCTTTTCTACGCATTCCAATCCCTCTCTAAATCATGAATATACTATGTCTAATCTATGGGGTTTTAACCCAATGCATGAATTTCCTAATTCTCTACATGGATATGATTTGAATATTTTTATACTATTGAATTATGAATTATGGTAAATTTTTACGTTATTTTCAATGAAAAATCATGTCCTATGTTTATTAAATCAAAATTCCCAATTATAGAAAGTTCATGAAATATGAAGTTTGTGATGAATGTATGATTATGATGAAAAGCATGTTTCAAGCTACCCATGTTTATAATTATATTTTCAATGTGAATTGAGTATTTTCAAGCACGTTAAGGTATTGGGCAATGCCCACATGTTCATGTATGATTAATGATTTTCCTGAATTAAGCTTACTATATGGTTTTTTTTTTTGGAGCGAAGACTCTAATTATCTTTTAGCTTGTGGTACTGTTTGAGATAAAGCTTCACATATGCATGATTTCAGATTTGAGATGTATTTATTATTGAGCTTCAACAATTGATGATGGTAAACTTTGTTGAAAATAATGGAGAATATACACGTTTTGGGAGTAGTGTCTAGCACCGAGTATGCTAAGGGTCGAATTACCTATGCCTGAGAACTATGTGCCAACGTAGGTATATACTCTTATATATATATATATATATATATATATATATATATATATATATATATATATATATATATATATATATATATATATCACTTTAGGACACTCCCTTGTGAGCTATCCCTGCCCTATTGGGCCACCAGCGATATCAATATCATGGTATCGTCTTAGCCCTAGCAGGCTGGCCGGCTCTACCTACTTGAGAATGATGTTGGGACAATGTAACCTCTATCGTGGTATGTCGGTTCAAAGAAGAGTCTCCCATTGTTCCTCATGATTTCAGCAATGCATATTCATCATTCATGATATACATGTCTATATATGTTCTAAATAAGGTTTGACTCAATGTACAGTTTTAGGTATGATTATCCGATTCGGCCTTTGGTCAATCGGTCGGTGTGATATTATATTTATGTTGAGATCATGTTTTCCAGAAAGAATGCATGCAAGCTCTACCATTATGTTCTTATTTTGTTATGTTTATATTATGCATGTTTTAAATGATTTTTCTTTTCTAAATGGTTTTACTTACCTTGTATACTGGTACATTTCAAGTCTTGACCACATACTCTTACTTTGTATCATTTTATGATATGAGCTCCGATCTTCAGACCCAGCACCGTTAGTAGTTCATCTCAAAATTTAGCACCCAGCTCTTTGGTGAGTCCTCATTCTCCAAGGACCGGTTTTATATCAGTTATCTTTTCATTTTCAGTTTTCTAGACTTGTCGGGTTAGTTAGGGTGTTGTCATCAACCCATCAAATATGATAAAGGCTTTCAGGAGACTATGTGTAGAGTTCAGCTATTACGTATGTAGGGCGTTTCGCTTTTCATGTCATGTTATGTTTATGCTTCCACTATGTCATTATGCTAAGTATTCCGCTTTATTTATATTTAGTTAGATGTATGTTCATGCCGTAGGTCGACATGGAGTCTCTAGGTTCTCCTTGTCCCGTGTTACGATCAGTCTAAGTTTGGGTCATGACAAACTTTTATCGAAACCATAGGTTTTGAGGTGTCCTAGGGTGTCACAGCTTAGCGTTAAGTAGAGTCTTTCATGGTTGTGAAGCGCGCCACACACTCATGACGAAGAATCTATTAAACATTTAGGGAAAATGTTCCCTTCTTTAATGATTTATGTCGTGCGATAAAATGTCTCTATCCTTCTAATTCGTGCGTGCGTGATTGTAGAATCATGGCTCCCAAAGTAAATGGGAGAAGGAATGGGGATTAAGGCGACCACCCACGAGATGGCAACGGAAATGGGCACCAGCAGGCCACCAGTCCAGGGCACCATGCACCGGAGCCGTTGCCCATGCTGAATTTAGGGTAGCTATTTAGATGCTCGTGCAAGCCTTGACCACTCAGGTCAATCAGCGAGCAGTTACTGGCATGTCCTTGAGAATGGCAATGCGGCGGCGGCTCAAGTCGGGTATTTCTTGAGAATGAACTCGCTAGAATTCCTCGGGTCAAAAGTAGATGAGGACCTGCATGAGTTCATTGATTATATTGTGAAGATCACCCAAGTAATGGGGTGAATAGGTTGAAAGGTGCAGAGTTGAATTCAGCTGAAGGGGTTTGCACTCATTTCGTATCGACAATAGAAAGATTATAGGGCAGCGGAGCCGAGGTCACAGTCACTTTGGAGGAGTTCCACGCTGCGTTCTTAGATCGGTTCTTACCTCTCGAGATGCAAAAACTGAAGGTAGCTGAGTAAGTGAATCTTAAGCAAGGCAGAATGATGATTGCAGAGTATGGCCTTGAGTTCACTCATGTCCAGTAAGCCGGAATTAGTGGCTTATTAGAGTGCGGGTGGCGGAGTTTGTTCATGGCGTGGTGGGCTATTTGGACAAAGATTGTAGAACCGCTATGCTCCACCAGGATATGGATTTCCCTCAGATAGTTTTGTACGCCCAGCAGATAGAGGCGCGTATATGACAGATAGGGAGGCCAAGACGGACAGGACTGGTAGTCACAAATTCTCATAGTAGAGGTTGGGTGGTGGGCGCCGACGAAGACCCACAGTCTTCAGGCGCAACATCTTTAGCGTTGAGTGTCATCCGGGAATAGGAATGATCGGAGAGGGGAAAACATCGGGTTCGAGGGGTTAGAGCGGCATACCCCTGATTCTAGTGTCCCAGCTTGCTGTAGATGTGGTCCTAGGAAACACAGGCAGTGCTTGGCGGTTCTACTGCTTGCATTGGGTGTGGGAAGCCTGGACACATTCTTATAGATTACCCGGCAGCTAGAAAACAACATGATGGGGGTGGCACAACTTCTAGTTCGGCCCCACCCACACGCTCGGCGGCACATCAAGAGGCATCCCCTACCCGACCAAAGGAATTGGCGGTCGAATCCAAAACAAATTCTGTCATTGGCATCCCGCCAGAACAGTACGTCTCCCTAGATATGGTCATTGGTATGTTGCGAGTCTTCCATCTTGATTTTTATGCTTTGTTAGACTCGGGGGATACATTATCCTTTTTGACACCTTATGTGGCCGATAACTGGAGTCGGTCAGAAGTCTTGACCAAGCCTTTCTAATCTCTACTCTAGTAGGTGATTCAGTTGTAGCTAGATGGGTGTATCAAAGTTTCCCAGTCTCATTCCTTCAAAAAATCACCTTAGTAGATTTGATGGGGTGCCATGACTCATTTTGATGTTATCTCGACATGGATTGGCTATTTGCATGTTATCCCTGTTTGATTAATTTTAGGACCCCGAGGTAGTAGAGTTCGAGATTTCCGAGAGATCCAGTCTTAGAGTGGAAGGGTAGTTGATGTCGCTTGTAAGCCATTTCATTTCCTACCTTAAGGATAGAAAGATGATCTCTAAAGGTTGTGTGTACCATCAAGTTAGTGTTAAGGATGCGATGTTCGAGGCAGGCTATCAATACGTCGGTAGTATGTAAGTATCGAGAGGTATTTCTGCGATGATCTATGGGAATCCCTCCTAGAAGGAGATTGATTTTTGTATTTATTTTCTTCCCGATATGCAACCAATATCTATTCCACCTTACAGAATGGTTCCATCCGAGATAAAGAGTTGAAGTAGTTGAAGGACCGATTAGATAGTTTTGGGCCTAGCAAGTCCCATGGGGTGCACCAGTTCTCTTTGTTGAAAGAAAGATGGTTCCTTATGTGATTGATTATCGGAGGTGAACAAGATTACCATCAAGAAAATTTATCCTCTACCCCGGGATATGATTTATTCGACCATCTTTAGGGTGTCAAGTGCTTCTCGAAGATAGATCTCATATACCGGTACTATTAGCTCAGAGTTTGGGATAGCGATATCCCGAAGACATCCTTCAAGACGCGGTAGGTCATTATGTGTTTGTAGTTATGTCTTTTAGACTAACAGATGCTCTTGCGGCTTTTATGGACTTGATGAATAGGGTGTTCAATACATACTTGGATATCTTTGTAATTGTGTTTTACTGATGACATCCTGATATACACTCAGGTGAGGAGGAGCGTATCGACATTTTAGAGAAATGTTGAAGACTCTCCAAGGATCGCCAATTATGTTGCCAAATTCAGCAAGTGTGAGTTTTTGAACTCGGTTCGTTTTGGGCCATGTGGTATCAAGCGAAGGCATAAAGGTGGAATCTCAGAAGATAAGCGGTTAAGAATTGGCCTAGACCGGTGAATCGTTCAAATATTTAGAGCTTTTTGGGTTTGGCAAGCTGCACTATTGAATGTTTGAGGAAGGTTTCTCATCTATTTGCACCTTTCCATGACCAAATTGACCCAAAGAAAGGTGAAATTCCAAGTAATTCGAGAGGCTTGTGAGGGAAGCTTTCAAGAGTTGAAGGCTCGACTTACCTCTTTCCAGTGTTGACCCTACTCGAGGGTACTGATGGAGTTCGTGGTACATTGTGATGCTTCAAAGGATCGTACATAGGTGTGTATTGATGCAACACGAGAAAAGTTGTAGCATATGCCTCCGGACAACTAAAGAAGTTCATGAAAAGAATTACCCGACCCATGATCGTGGAGTTGGCCACGGTAGTGATCTCCTTGAAGATATGGCGACATTATTTGTATGGGGTCCATGTGGATGTGTTTACAGACCCTAGGACTTTACAATATATGTTTACCCAAAATGATCTCAATCTTCGGCAAAGGAGGTGGTTGGAGCTACTCAAGATTATGATATAGTATCCTTTATTATCGAGAGTAAGGCCAATGTAGTGACAGGCACTTAGTAGACTCTCTAATGGATAGTGTGTCATATGTGGATGAGGGAAGAAGAGGCTGGTGAAGGATGTGCACAGCTCGCAGGTTGGGAGTTAAGATTTGGTTATTTCGACGACGGGGTGTTATTATCAGAATGGATCAGAATCGTCTTTGGTGACTTATGTAAAAGCTAGGAAAGATTAGGACCGAATTTTGGTAAAGTTAAATGAAACCATTCAGAATCAAAAGATAGAGGACTTCTACCAAAGGGAAGATGGTGTGCTATGGTACTAGGGTCACTTATGTGTTCCGGATGTTGTGGATTTGAGGAGGCTAGTTTTGCAGGAAGCTTATGGATCCAGGTATTCTATCCATCCGGTACCACCAAGATGCACCATGAATTACGGGAATTCTATTGGTGGAATGGCATGAAAGACATAGAGAATTTACAGCTATGTGGCCAAGCAGTCGGCAAGTGAAGGTCAAGCATAAGAGACCGGGAGGTGTGCTTTAGGATATCAATTTTTCTACTTATAAATAAGAAGAAATAAACATGTAATTCATCATAGGGTTGTCTCACATTCATCGACAATATGACTCCATTTGGGTTGTGTTAGACAGGTTGACCAAGGCCGCTCATTTTCTACCAGTCAAAATAAAGGATTCGGCAGAGGATTATGCCAAACTGTATATCCGAGAGCTAGTTTGATTGCGTGGAGTGCCCTTTTCCACTATATCGGACAAAGGTACCCAATTTACCTCTCAGTTTTGGAGTTTGTTTCAAAAAGGACTTGGTACTAATGTTAAGTTCAACAAAGCATTTCACCCGCAAACGGATGGTCAAGCGAAGAGGACCATTCAGACTCTCAAGGACATGCTGAGAGCATGCATGATTAACTTCAAGGGTTGTGGGATGATTATTTTCCTCTAATCGAGTTTGCATATAATAACAGCTATCATTCCGGTATTCGGATAATCGTTTGAGGCTCTCTATGGGCGAGAGATGTAGATCATCCATTGGATGGTTCGAAGTTGGCAAGTAGTGATGATAGGACCAAATTCGGTCCATGAGGCAATGGAGAAGTTTCAGCTCATATGAGACAGGTTGAAAATAGCTCAAAGTCACAAAAAGTCCTATATAGATGTGAGAAGGAGAGAATTTAAGTTTGAGGTGGATGATGGGGTATTTCTTGGAGGTGTCTCCCATGAAGGGAGTGATACGGTTTGGAAAGAAGCAAAACTTAGCCCTCGATATGGTTGCCCCTACCAGATTGTGAAACGGGTTGGAAAGGTGGCATATGAATTGGAGTTTCCCTCAGTGGCTTCCGTGCATCTTTGTTTTCCATGTGTTGCTCTTAAGAAGTGTTTGGGTGATCAGCTATAGTTGTCCGTTGGGCCGGTGTTGGTGTGAAAGACAGCCTTAGTTATGAGGAGGTTCCAATGGAAATATTGGATCATTAGGTTCGAAGGCTAAGGAACAAGGAAGTAACTTCAGTTAAAGTTTTATGGAGGAATCAGCACGTTGATGGAGCTCGTAGGGAAGCCAAAGCGATTATGATGGCTAGATACCCGCATTTATTTCTACCGGCTCAGTTCAACTTGAGGTATTGGTTTTTCCCTAAACTTTTTTAGTTTCATGTTCAGTTCATGCTTAAAAGTTTCTTTTATGAATATTCATGTACGTGTGATTCATGAATTGGCTCCATGTAGTTTGAATCGGACATAGTCATTCCATCAGCTTTCGGCATAAATGATCAGTATTTTAATGTAATGATTGCATTTCTCTATTTTCTATATGTTTTCCCACATTCGGATAGAATGTTCCCAAAGAAGAGATATTGTAATACCCCAAAAGTGCGTAATTATACTTGAAATTTAAAAATGGAAGTTGGTAGAATGCGGAAGATTACACAAAACGGGTCACCTAACTAATTGTTGGTCCAACCAATGACCCACACAGGAAGCATCCGTGGTGAGGCCTGGTGGGGTGGCAATTGGAAGATAGGTCAGAAAGCAACAACCCGTTGTTTGTAACCACTGAGTCCTTGTATGGAGTTGTAGTGGGACTGGTCCTCATCCTAAGGGGTAATGTGGGTTGTTGGATGATCCGTTCGAGGAGCAGCGATTAGGTGGTGCACAAACATGGGGAAGGAGTATTAAAATCTCTGGTTGATGTAATGGAGGAAACCACGACTCGTGGGAAGGAGGAATGAGTGTGTCCTGGCTCATGGGAAGGATTGGTACAGGTCATCAAGGGAGAAAAAATGGACGATGCAACGGATCATCGTATTTACAATGACTCATCTGTCGAGTCATGGGATCGAACACGAGGACGTGAAGTCGGGCGTGGAGACGACGGATGGATACAACGGGTCATGGTATCCAAGTACGACCCATTGGGACGATCGTTGTCACCACCAGTGTAGAAATTTCAGGAATTTCATACATGGCATTTTCGTCATTCCTAAGTCCTAGGGTCCTAAACTATGTCGTTTAAGGCTCGAAATGCAGTGTTTTATGAGGGTAAAACTTATCTTAGGATGCATGCAATGTTAGAAAATTAGGGAGGTCATCAAGCTTGTTCTTCTTCAAGTTTTCCTTCAATTTTCCATTGGGCTTTCAAAGGTGGTGAAATTTTGATCTTCCCTAGGTATGTAGGGTTATAGATGGGTGAATCCTTTCACACCTTGCCCAATCCTCTCTAAATCATAATTTCCTATGTCTAATCTATGGGTTTCAACTTAATGCATGAATTTCCTAATTCTCTACATGGGTATGATTTAAATATGGTTCTACTATTGAATTATGAATTATGGGCAAGTTTTACGTTTTTTTCTATGAAAAATCATGTCCTAAGTTTATTAAATCAAAATGTCCAATTATGGAAAGTTAATGAAAGATGAGAGTTGTGATGAATGTATGATTATGATGAGATATTATGATTAAAAGCATGTTTTCAAGCTACCCATATTTATAATCATATTTTCAATGTGAATTGAGTATTTTCAAGTATGTTAAGGTATTGGGAAATTCCCACATGTTCAAGTATGATTCATGATTTTCTTGAATTAAGCTTAGCACATGGTTTTGGAGCGAAGACTCCCAATTATCTTTCAGCTTGTGGTATGGTTTGAGATAAAGCTTCTCATATGCATGATTTCGTATTTGAGATGTACTGATCTATTGTGCTTCGTCAATTGACGATGGTAGATTCATGAAAAACAATGGAGAGAGAATATGCATATTTTTTCGGAGTAGTGTCAGCAGTAAAGGTAAGGGTCGATAACCCTATTCCTAAGAACTACGCACCAACTAGGTTTATATATATATATAATACTTCGGCACCTCCTTGTGAGCTATCCCCTGCCCTATTGGGCCACAAGTTTTGATATCAATATCATGGTCGTCCTTAACTTACGACAAGGCTTTGGACGGCTCTACCCACTTGAGTGTGATAGTTGGGACCATGTAAGCTCTATCGTAGTATGTCGGTTAAAAGACGAATCTCCCAATGTTCCTCATGATTACAGTCATGCATATTCATCCTTCATGATATACATGTATTTATATGTTATAAAGTAGGTTTGACCCATTTTTCAGTTTCATGTATGATTATAACAAGCTCAATCTTGGGTCAATTGATTCAGTTATGATGTTATTTATGTTGAGATCATGTTTTCAAGAATAAATGCATGAGCCCTACTCACCGACTCTTATTTTTTATGTTTATATTATGCATGTTTTAAATGATTTTACTTTTCTAAGCGGTTTTACTTACCTTGCATTCTCGGTACATTCCATGTACTAACCGCATACTCTATGCTATATCATTTTGTGATACAGGCTCCGATCTTCCAATCCAACACTATCAGTAACTCATCTCGGAGTTTAGCACCCGGCTCTTTGTGAGTTCTCATTATCCAGGATTGGCTTGATATCGATTATCTTTCATGTTCATTTTTCTAGACTTGCTGAGTTAGTTGGGGGTGTTGTCCCATCAACCAATTATATATGTTAGAGGCTTTTAGATTATATGTAGAATTCAACTATTATGTATGTAGTACATTTCACTTTTCATTTCATGTTATGTTTATGCTTCCACTATGTCTTTATGCTAACTATTACGCTGTGGTATTGAAGTTAGATGTATGTTCATTCCGTGGCTCGACTTGGAGTCTTGGGGCTCCTTTCTCGTGTTACGATACGGGTCTATGTTTGAATTCGTGACAACTATCTTTCTGTTGTCTAAACCATATGTGTGCAACCCCCTTCAACTGATATGAGGACAATTCAGCACACTTAACTCCATTCACCTCCTTGACCTGGGTAATATTCATAATCTCGTCGATAAACTTATATGGATCCTCGTCCACCTTCGGCAAGAAGGAACTCTGGCAGGTTCATTCTTAGGAAATCGACTTGAGCTGCAAGTATTTACATTTTTGCGGGACATGCGCCACCTCACATTGGCTGGGCACTGAGCTGTCTAGGCCTGTGTGAAGGGTGGATGGCTGCGAAATTCCAGCATGGGCAGCTGACTCTAGTGCACTTAGTGCTCTTGGGTGGTGAGCATGTGGTGCTTATCTCTGTTCTTTATCCTCGTGGTTGTTTCCATTCCCATTCCTTCTCTTTTGGTAACTACGTGGAACCATGATTCTGCAATCACGAATAGCACGAGTTAAAAAGGATAAGACATTTTATCGCACGACATATATTATAAAGGAAGGGAACTTTTCCTAAACGTCTTATAGACTCTTCTTCATAAATTGAGTGCTTCAAACCCTTGAAAAGACCTTTGCTTAACGCAGATTTCAAACATCCTAGGACATTTGAACCTATTTATCTGATACCAAATTTGTCATGACCCGAACATAGGCCCGAATCGAGACACAGGATAAAGAATCCCGAGAGACTCCAAGTCGACCCATAGCTTAAGCATACATCTAACTTAATACATTAATAGCCAGGAATAATTAACATGATAAGCTTAGCGGATGTCTAAAATAAACATAACATTAGAAATACACATGAATCTGAAACTGATTACATTATATTGTCTGAAAAGCATCTAATACTGATGAGATGTTGGGACAAGACCCCCAACAAACTCTATAAGTCTGATCTTTTGAATATATAAGAAAACTGATAAAGAATGGTCCTCAGAAGATGAGGACTCACCAACAGATGTGGGATGCTAACTCTAGGCTGATTCTGAGTGCAGAATTTCATGTCATGAAATGATACAACATAAGAGTATCGTCGATATGTGAAATGTACTAAGTATGCAAGGTATGTAAAATCGATTAAATAAGTAAAATCATTTAAAACATGCATAATAAAATAGAACAAAATAAGAATCTTATAGTAGGGCTTTAATGTTATTTTCTAAATCATGACTCAACATAACACAACATCATAAATGAATCAATTGACCCAAAGATGAAAATCTGATAGTCATAAGTAAAATTGAACATTGGGTCAAACCTTCTTTAGAACATATATGTATATATATAATGAGTGATAAACATGCATAACTGAAATCATGAGGAGCAATGGGAGGCTTCGTCACTGCTTGGAAGCAAACCACGATAGAGCTTACGTTGTCCCAACTATCACACTCCAAGTGGGTAGAGTCGTCCGAGAAAGCCTTGTCAGGGTTAGGACGATACCATGATATCGATATGAAGCTCGGGCCCAATCGGGCGGAATGACCTCACAAGGGAGGCCCTAAAGTATATATAAGATATGTATAAACCTACATTGGTCATGGATTACGAGGCATAGGGTGATTGACCCTTAGCCTACTCGGTGCTATACACTACTCCCAAACACATGAATATACTCTCTATCGTTTTCAGTGATGCTTATCATCATCTATTGACAGCTCAATAATCAAATACATCAAATCTTAAATCATATATGATTAGCTCTTGCTCAAACCACACAATAATTTGAATAAAATGGTAGTCTTCGCTCCAAACCATGTGGTAAGCTTAAATTCATAAATTCCTTACATCATTCTTGAGCATATCGACATTTCCCGATACTTTAACATTCTTGGAAAAACCACATGATTCACTTAAAAACATCATCATAAATGTGGGTATCTTGAAAACATGCTTTTCATAAAAAAATATCTCATCATACTTGAACATTCATCAAAAATATCAACTTTCATGAACTTCTCATAATTGGGCATTTTAATTTATAAATCTTGAAACATGATTTTAGTGAAAACAATGTAAAACCTGCCTATGAATCATAATTTAATAATAGAAACATCTTTAAATCATACGCATCTTGTAAATGCGGAATTTCATGCATTAGGTTAAAAACCCATAGAATTAACATATCAAATTTTCATGATTTGGAGAGAGATTGGGCATGGGTGTGAATGAATTCACCCATTCATAACCCTACATACCTGGGGAAGATTTGATTTTACAACTCCTTGATTCTCCAATGAAAAAATTGAAGAAAATGGGGAGAATGAGCTTGATCACCTCTCTAGACCTCTACTTAGAATGCAGGAGTAAGAATGGCCTAAAATGAAATTACCCCTCTTAAAACTATTCATTCATAGCTTAAAACGACATAGCTTAGGCCTAAGGATCATAGGAATTTTGAAAAAGTTCTTACTAAATTCCTTGAAGAAAATAACTGTCTGCCAGTGCCTGGGAGACTTGATGAATTGTTACCAAGGACCATGACTCCTTGTCTAAGTCGTCGAGTGCATTGTCCAAAATTCATTTGGGAATCACTAGCAGGGGACCCTTCCGGTTATTCTTGGTGACCACGACTCATGGTCACACTCTTTCCTTCCGCGCCCATATTACTCAATCATTAGTAACCAGCTGGCCACGACTCATCCCATGAATCGTGGTGTCCGACCATGACTCGTGGTTATCAACCGCAGGGTACACTGCCACTTCTTCTTCGCCTTCCCAAACTTCTTGCCCACGGCCCGACTCCAGCAGTGGTGGGGACTGACCACGACTCATGGTCAGGTTCTTGGGGACAAAATCAAAAATCTCAACTCAAGTCTGTACCTCACCCACGAGTCACTTCACGACCGTGGCACCTTACGAGTCACGGAATGACTTGTTATGTGACCATTCAGATTTCAAAGTTTTCTCCATTTTAACTCACAGTGCGATCTATGGGCTTCTGGGGTATAACATAGTTGGGGCTGGACTAGGAGGAGGGATGTGGGAAGCGAGGCTAACGTCAAGGTTGAGGCGATCACCCAAACCAATATCATGAGTCGGTATAGGGTAAAGTTATACAGAATCGGTACTTTGAATCTACGAGTATGCGGGATAAGTAAAACATGATAGTAGAATAGTAAAATGAGATTGTGAGTATGAGATCATCTAAAACATGAGATTATAATCATAAACAAATTTTAAGGGTTCAAGATTTCAAAAACTGCATCATAAAGTTATACATGACTAAATTTATAAGTAAAACCTCAAAAGCGCATATTGGCAAAAATATCATGTCAAAAAATCATGAGTCATGAACATCCCAGCATGCATAGGAAATCAAAGACGTTGGGAGATTCTCATAGACACCATAATGAATGAGCACATGATGCCAAACTATCTCACTCAAAATGGCAGAGCCATTCTGTAATAACTCAGGGCAATGAGCAATGAAGACGAGATATCACTCCCTGACCCATGTAGGCAGAGGAAACATTCTCGGGTGAGGCACCTATGTGATCATACCTACAATAGCACATAGTTTTGAGGCATATGTTCACTAGAACCACGTCACACAGTGCAAATATTACTATCAAAACATGCACATTGCACATAGTCATTGATATCGCCCGCATGCACTACTATGCCTCAGGTCTACATCTTGGACGTGATACGGTTCTTAGAAACACCAATGGCACCAAGCTAACCCATGGCTTAGCATATATTCTATTATTATTGCAATACTGTAAATAATTTTAAGCGGAAGATTTTTTTATAAACAAATAACCAATAATTTATAAACAAAGGGCATATGATAAAATGATGAAATTTAAATTAAACACTAAGACACGAGATGAAACTTAACATAGTGCAATAAAGAGCCTTATAAAAAGAAAACTTAATGAGTCTTTAGGACAAACCCCAACTAACTCTAATGTCTTAAAAACTAAAAATGATAGTAACTTGAAATGAGGACTCCGAACGTTTAAGATGAGGACTCACTAGAACCCTGCTGTAATAAGTTTGAAGAAGCTAACCCGGCTACTTGAGGCCCGAGCAAGCCTATATCATAAAATGATATAGCACAAGAAATATGTGGCCTGTACTTTCAATGTACTGAGTATATAAGAGATGCAACTGGAATATATGCAACATACTGATAGTCTGAAAAGTTATAAATGCATAATCGGCTAAGTTACCATGACCCTACTAAAGATACATAAATATCAATGTGAAGTAGTAGTCTGACAATACATAATAAAATATAGTTAGAAAAACTAATTTAAGGGTCATGAACATGTACTACAAATTGAGTGTGTAACTATGACTGAAAGTGTAACTGTATCAAATGATGGGAGAGTCTATTAATCGACATATAACCATGTGAGCTAAATGTAGAGTTCGATGTATATTCCCTATCAATAGTACCCAATATACCTTACCAGGGTATAAAGGCATGGTTGATGTGATCACTAAAACTGAAGCCCATTGGGCTAATAACCATGGTACTATAAAGTTCTAGGTCTTGGGTGCACTGAACCTAGACTGGCTGATGCTAGAACTATTCCTAATGATAAGTTTAATGATAATTTGTGTGCTCAAAAACTAGTGTTCTTAAAAGCTATTTAAAACTTTTTATCTTATAGTATTCTGAGAGCCTAAAAGAACCTAAAAATAGTGTTTATGCTATCAACATATGTATATTGAAATCATGATAGAATCACAAAGACTGAAATATGAGTTCATGCTAACTCAACGCCATATAGATAAATATATATTTATATAACTAAAATTGAATCATGTGAAAATCTGTAATGAATGTATTATTTGTAGCTGATTTTGTAAAACAATAGATATCACATACTAGAATCACAAGAGACTTGAGAACATTGAAATAAAGGTAACTTCATAACTGAACAAAATCCCTAAGATATGATTTTTCTATGGGCGAGATATCAATGTTTTACGAAAACTTTCGGAGACAAGGATGAAGAATAACACTTGTTTAAATCCACATACTGAAAAGAAATACTCAAAGAAGAAATTTTGAAATTTGCAGAACTTTGGAATGGAACCCTAGCTTAGACCTAAGAGGTCTCCTATCTTCCATGTATTGTTCCTGTATGTCTGGAAGAGAATGAGAGGAGAATGTCAATCAAATTCCCCTTAATTCCTCTAAACGTACCCCAATATGACGTTGTTTAAGAGTTAGGAGGCTACAAATTATGCAAAATGCCTAGGTTGGAATGACTTATCATATGGCTTATTGTTTGGAAGAAGATTTTTGGCCACATCTGAACTAGGATACAATAGGAGACAGGATGACCCATTACATCATACAACGAGTCATTATATGCCTCATTGGTACATGATAGAAAATTTGCGGGCTGACAATGACTCTCCTTACAGGCGTTAGACACAAAGATGACTTATTCGTCGAGTCACTCTGAGGAGAAAAAATATCTGATTTCTTTTTAGTTTTTCATTTCAAGTTTGGGGTTTTGTCTAAGGAACTTTTGTGGTGTTACAATATCTCCCCCTTCAAAATAGTCATCCTTAAATTAAGGCTAATCAAGTTGAGCAGTTTGCGAAAGAGATGCAATCAGGCAGAAGACTATGAACTAAATACTAAAGGAGTGATAACTCTGAACTAAGATAGACATACTAATTGATTTCATAAAACTAGAGTGCAAACTAAGACATAAATAGAGGCGTGAGCATGGGAATTAAATAGAGTGCGAGGAGAAATTTAGTACACGATGTTGAAGCCGCTGGAAGGGAATAGGTAAGGGTACATAGCCATCATATTTTCTTTAGCCTTCCATATAGCTCCCTCAACTAGCTGGTTCCTCTATAAAACTTTTACTAAGTGATTTCCTTGTTCCTCGGCTTATGAACACGACGATCAAGAATCGGAACTAGGAACTCTTTGTATGAGAGACTATCCTTTACCTAACCTCTATAAATGCACAATCGATGTCGGATCACATTAATTTATTCAATAAAGACACATGGATGATTGGAAGCACCAATGCTAACATCGCAGGCAATTCTAACTTATAAGCCATATTGCCAATGTGTCTAAGGATTCTTTTGGAGACCAACATATCTAGGACTACGCTTTCCCTTCTTCCCGAACCTCATCACCCCTTTCATAGGAGAAATTTTAGAATATACCCAATCATCCATAGCAAACTTCAACTATCTTCTCCTTATATCTGTATACTATTTCTATCGACTTTGAGTTGTCTTGATCGTTCCCGGATAATCTGAACCTTTTGCATGGCCTCATACTAAATATGGAGTCTATGCAGTAGCTTTACCAATCTCAAACAACCCTATAGGAGATCTACACCTCCTGCCATATAACATCCCTCATAGGTCTATCTGAATACTGGAGTGGTAGTTGTTGTTGTATGCAAACTCAATGAAAGGTAGATGATCATCCCAGCGCCTTAGAAATTGGTGACACTTGAATCAACTCTCCCGATTAATGGAGGTGGCAGCAATCATTGTCAAGAACAAATAAACCCTATGGGTGTTGGGGTCGAATCCCACAGAATTGAGTCGGTAATAAAAAATTTATAAATTAACTCAAACTAGAATGCATCGTTGCTCCAACATTTTGAAAATAAAATTGGGGGAAATGGGAAAATAATATCAAATTCAAATTTAGAACTAAATGAGTGGGGATTCTGATTGTTGCAATCACAAGTGAGAAGGCTAGGGGTGTGATATTGATGGGATAACAACAAAAATGGGATTTGCTTTGTTGCCTTAGATTTAAATTTAGCATGAACAGCCGATGGATAAAACACATTCTCTTATTTCTCAACCACAGAATGTTTATTCCTTGGGTTTCAAACCCCGAGGACAAATTCAAATTATAAATCGCAAGAGCTTGAGGAAGGATCAAGCTATCTATAACCTTGAACCATTAATGGAGTGGGAATATGGGTTTTGACCATCTCTAGCAGCTCAAATCACACATCAACACTCCAAATCCTCCCTATCCATTCTCTCACCAAATTCTCACTTTTATTTCCCAAGAAAAAAGAAAGAATAGTAAACAAATTTCATGTTTGCAACATCGATTTTTTTCTAATTAAAACATAGAAAAATAGATCTATTCTTGTAATTAGAAACCAAGAATAATTCATCAATAACCATTCAAGTTCACAATCCCACCATGCACACACCCCTAACTAGAAAATTAGCTACGCATATTTAGAAAGAAACTACCAAGAGTTTCCCTCAACATTCATCGTATTGCTTGACAAATTTCTTTACAAATTCTTACAACAATGGTGGAATTCCCCAAAATTGGTTAAAGAAAGGAACAGAAAAGTACTTTATATCTCTACAATACTATGGTATGCTAGATTCATCTCTCTAAAATCTATCTATGAATGAATTCCTGTGTGGTGTACAATTTTGGGTAATAAATATTTGTACTCTCTTTTGTATAACTTTCCACAATTGCCCTTGGAGGCTTCTAGGAGCTTTGGGAACCTTCCTAGATGTTTTGCCCCTCAATCAGAGAAATGGGTCACTTTCCCTTGGTGTTGTGGTTAGCAGATGCCAACCTGCTAAGCACATATTGTAATAGGTGGAAATAGTTCACTCACGTTTAGAAGGTGCCAATCCGCGGTTATGAGTTGAACAACGCAAGTGGAAGCGTTCCCTCACGCGTTTTGGCTGCGTTTCGCAGATACGGATTACCGTGAAAAATATGTCTTTGGCCGCTCACTTCAAATTGAAATCCTCCATTATCTTTTTCTCCTTCAAATGCCTACATATATAAGAAATATGACATAAAACCTTCCTAAATGAGTTGAAAATCAAGAAAAAGCTCCTGTTTAAAAGCCGAATGAGTTGGTAAATTACCAACACATCAAACACCCAAACTTGAAGCATCGCTTGTCCTCCAAACAAGACATTCTCTCTCAAGAAGAATTTACTTAAGCTTGGAGCATCATGGAAGGTTCATGTAAACCATTAAGACTCAATACAGCCCAAGAATCACACACCAACTCAAGAAAATGAAAACGACTCAAAATATGTTGCACAAGCTTCAATAGGTGACCACAATCATTAAGCATATCTTCCATGCATTAATTTTATTCAAACAAGGGGCATAGTTCATTGCCAAAACATGCTCACGGAGCATCTCAAGTCATTGACATTCACATTTGAAGCTTGCCTTAAAGTTCGCTACAAAATTGTCTCATTCACTCTCCTTGAAAACACTATTAAGCATGTACCCCAAAGAAGTGATGCTGTTCGGGGCGTTTGGTAACTACACGCAAGTTCACGTGAGTCGAACAAGTAGTAAAATGGCTTAAATGGCCAAGTATCGATCCACAGGGACTGAACTAAGGTAATAATCAACTTAAGTGTTAAGAACGCTATATCTTTATGAATGCAGTGCAGACAACAATTTCAAATAAATTTTGAGAGTTTAGTTTCTAATCCAAGCTCACGAATAAGACACAATTATAAAGTGAGTCTGAACTATAGTAATGAGCAAGCTGAGGTTAAAAGAACATGCAGGGAGTAATTTATCGATACAATTCAGTCAATCTTTCCTTCGGTTGCTAGTCAAGAATTATCGCCTATGGATTGGAACTCGTCTCCTACCAACTTAAGAATCATGAACCTTCAATCTACTACATTTCTGTGATAAATGAATTTCATGTTCTAGCCATACAAAACAAATTCCTTAATTGACTAATTAGGGCTTTTTCAGATATATTTCTATTCCTGAATGTAAATCAATTCTTAATTTACCAAACTTAAGAAGAGTCATATCCTACCAATTCACAACTTTTCAATTTCTTTCCTTTCAAAATCAAAATTGGATTTTTTAGATATACACCAACGATTGAGCCAAACATTAATGCAGTAAGAACAAGAATTGATAGAAAAACCATTGAAGAAAAGATGAAAACTAAACTGATCAACAATTACATTCTACTGGTGTTCTTAACCTCGACAAGTGAATTTAGCCACTCATTTGTGGATTAATCATCATCAAATAAGTATAAATCATACAAACAATTGAGCTAAAAGAGAAAGACATAGAGAAGAACCTAAATTTTCGTCCCTCAACTGCTTGTAACCACGTTCTTGCTCAACCAAAGTCAGAATATTTAAAAAATAAACCAAAGTGTTAGCTATTTATACTGTGAGAACTTTTTCCGGAATAACAAGCAACGTGGCACAGGGTGTATCATGGAGCACTCCCCTCCATGCCACGGGGTATCACTGAGACCGTCTCTAGAATTAGGTTCCTCAGCAATTTGTACTTGGCGTGCCACGGCTTGCATCGCGGAGCCTGGCCAACGTGTCACGGTGCAATCGCGGGCATGCTTGGAAATTGATGTCCCAGGTCCAATGTACTCAACGTTCCACGACTTGCATGCGTATTGGCATCGCCTCCGTGTCACGGAGGTAGCAGCGAGACTTCACTGGAAATGGCCAAAATAACTCACCCGAGGCAGAATGCCTCCGTGATGTGCGTGACACGTATCGGCGTAGCCTTTATTCTTGCTGCTCTTCCTTGACATTTTCCACTCCTTGTTTCTCGTCCATTCCCAATTTTTACCAACATGTATCTTAGCTTCCCAAAATTACATTTTACCTGCAAAAAACAACACTAATCATGTGGTTAGTATAAATTCACATTTTAACTATAAATCACATGAGAATGCACACATAACGATACATAAACAAGACGAAATGAAGCATTTGCGTATCACTTGGACATGCAATTCTGCAAGATCACTTACCCCACACTTAAAACCTTGTTCGTCCTCGAATAATACTCTCACATCTCATGCCAATTGACACCCAGGCATAGCTACTTTGGCTCGACAATTCGAGCTACGGCTATACCGATTATTAATATAGCAAATCATCAAGAAAAGATGCATAGTCTCATCAATACAATGACATACACCACATTAAGACCTCCTAAACTCAAGAATGGACACTCGATCTCGGCAAACTCATGCAAATCAACTGATCAAGACATCCGACATGAAATTTAATCTCTCGTCAAGCAGCGACACGCTTCACAGCACAAGAGAATCTCCTATTTGCAATCATACGATTTCTAAAGCATTACATATAGGGGTATATGAACACGTTTCACTCTCTCTCCCAAGAATTCACATGCATCATGTCATGAACCTTAGGCTTGCCTCTAGTGTATTACTCCACTATTATAAGGACGCGTGATGTAAGATCACGTAGGACTTAACGGTTTGTAATATGGCTACAAGGAACTAAATCTTTGGGCTTCAACCAATAATAACCTTCACTTCCTTAAGCGCTTTTCAATACATCCCACCATCATTATGGGCATTGTTTCTTCCTTCATCCTCTCCATTCTTGAAATTTTCTTTGGTTTTGCTCCCATTTATTTAAGCACACTCGACTTAATAACAAAGATTAGTTATACATCTTTATTTTATTTAATTTCAGCAAGTGCACCTTTGACCTTTTCTTTAACTTTCCCCCTTCCGCTTTTCCTTGTTTCACAATTCCTCACTCCTTTACACTGTGGGAAAATTGTTTTTCTTGAGCGCTTAGAGTTTTGGATCAAATTCATTAATGAAGAAGAGTTAAGCTCAGACTGTACCTCTTCAAATAAAAAAAAAAATAGGCTAAAGGCTCAATGGGAGCGCTAGGATGTACATTCAGAGTAGGTATGATAATGGAAAAAACTTTCGGTTTAATCCAAGAAATGCCTACATCCTCTCGTACAATACACATCCTTCATTTCATTTCGTACACACACCAGGCCAGTTGTAGACACTTCTGACAGCATGGAATAATCAAAACCTCACCTCACACTCATTCACATATATAGCGAAGACATATTCACAGACTCTTCAATCAACTAATTACAAAAAGAATTCCAATATTAAGCTTCAATCACACCGAATCGAACTCTATAACCTAGGTGCCTCAACATGTTTACACATTTGCATGCTTTCATATGAATCACCTTTGCTTCTTAATATCGCCGTACAACACGGCAACTTAAGAATTCCGAACCATGACGTAGCGACATTTGGAAACAAACAAAAGAAAGAAAATAAAAAGAAAAGAAAAAAACTGCTCTATCGACTACATTTCCCTTAAGATGATCGTCATCCATCCATCGCAAAGGAGCGGTCACTATTTGCGACTTCGATTCAATGGGACTATTCTCGGTAAGCACCGAAAACAAACGCCGAGAAACCCCAATCCTAAAATTCAACAAAAATTTTAAAAAATATCAATATTTTATTTTTTTTAAAAAGGTTATTTATTTTTTAATTTGAAATTCAACTCAACACAGCACACAACAGTTAACATTCATTACCACACCGAATTACATTAACGAACATACCACACAAAATCACAGGGTCACATTTTTCATAGGCACAACACAAGACAAACATAAACAACAACAAAGCAACTGGCAACTAACTACTCCCACCACGCTTAAAACCTAACATTGTCCTAGTGTTCACATAAGTCAACATATCACAAAGGTAGTGGTGAAACTCCACGATCAATGAAGTATTCAACTTCTTCATTAGGTGTCGTTGCCTCGTCTCCCATATCAGAATCGCCCCCGCCATCTTCATCTGAATCAACATCGGAATCCTCTTGACGTGTCTCCTCATCAGTGAGGACATCCATCATCTCGCTCCACAATGCTGGCCCCACTCTGCATAGAGCACGGGCATTTTTCGCCGAAGGAGTAATCCAAGTCAGTGCCACAATATCTGCAATTGCCCCAGCCTCCACACTTCTCTTGCAACCATCTGCATCCCGAACATGGGCCATATACTGATCATCCCGAGCATGTCGCTCTGGCTAATTAGTGTGAACCGGCCCATGAGTAGTGTCGGTGCCCCTTTGGTTTTGGTGACATCCAAGGCACGCCTATCAATTTAGGGGATGTAATCCAGGGCCTCTTCCTCGATATCAAGTCCCCTCAGGAACGTGGTAAAAGCAAGCTTGAGCCGAACCCATACCTGTGCTGCCCCTTGATAAAGCGGGCTCTCACCGTGGCGGATATGATCTCCGCCCCTACATTTATCTCAGGCCCTTTCATCGGGGCGTACACCAAGCACACTCGATCGGTGACATCGGCTCATGTGCCCCGAGGATCGAGCGAGGAACACACAATTTTAGCCAAATCACGGCTTCCTGTTCATCTAGAGTAAGGAAACATTTGATGGTAGCCCCTCTCTTGTGCCTGCTCTCCACTGTGCTGTCGAACAGGCTCCACATAGTGTGCGTCTGATGTCCGCATGGGGTGGAGTTATGTTCAGCTGCCAGGAGTACATGGGCGTCGTGTCCCGTGCCCTCAATATAACATTCGAGTGACGGGGCTCAAAGGTGACAACTTTGCCCCACAATCTTGGCGAGTGTGACTGCGGAGGGTCAGGTTCCAGTTGGCATAGAACTCCCGAATCTGATGGATATTGCACTCCTTGGGCTCTTCGAAGCTGAAGTTCAGCCCGATAGTGTCAATCCGGTGTACGATCCTCGGGAATTCTGTGCGGTTCCCTTGCAATTTGCTCCTACGGGAAGTACTTGGTTTCTTTGTGTTTTGTGATCTTGGGCAGAATTATATGCCCAAGTGATACTCAAATGCTTCATTTCGTCTTGTTATCTATCGTTGTTGTCATTCTCATGTAATTTGTAGTTAAAATATTGGTATACTAACCAACATGATTAGCGTTGTTTTGCCGGGAAAAATGTAATTTTATGAAGCTAAGATGCATGTGGGAGAAATCGGGAATGAACTCGGGAAGCGTGCGTGGAAAGGCTAAGGAGATGCAGCAAATAAAAAGGGCTCCGCGATGGAGCCATTTCACGCTGCCATCGCGGAGGCATTCTGCCCGAAATGATTAAGTTGGCCAAATTCAGAGGTCGCGTTGCCCCTGCAGTGGCACGTTGGACATATTACCTGGAACATGGAATTCCAATGAAGGTGCCCAGCGTTGGAGCCGTGGCGTTAGACCAGCCCCACGTTGCCAAGTAGCGTTGGGCATAAATACACAGGCGGGGATTCCAGTGAGGGTCAGCGTTCGTGCGTGTCACGGAGGCAGTGCTCCGACCAACCAGTGACACGTTCCCTTTGTTGTTGGGAAAAATTCCTGGTATAGGCAAAACACTTAGGTTCAATTTTAATCATTCGACTTGGTTGAGCAAGAACGTGGGTTACGAGGCGTGATTTGAGGGGCCCAATCCACAAAGGTTCTTCTCTACACTCTCTTTCTCCCTTTATTTCAATTGTTTGTATGATTTACACTCATTGGATGATGTTTAATCCACAAATGATGGCTAAATTCACTTCTTGCTGGGTTAAGAACATTTGTAGTGGAAATGTAATTATTGATCATTTTGGTTTTCTCTTTTCTTCCATAGTTTGTTCTATTAATTCTTGTTCTTCTTTGCGTTAATATTGTGGCCAATGTTAATGTATATCTAAAAGTCGATTTCCTCTCAAAGAGGAAAGAAATTGGAAAGTTGTGAATTGATAGGATATGATCTTTTACTTAGTTTGGGAAAATTGAGAATTGATTTACCTTCGGGATAAATATACTGAAAGTCTATTAGTCAATTACGGAATCAGGTTTTGTATGGCTAGAACATGAATTTCTTTTTATCACAGAAATGTAGGTGGGTTCATGTTTCTTAAGTTGGGTTAAATACTAATCCATAGGCAATAATTCTTGACTAGCAACTGAAAGGAAAGATTAATCAAATTGTATCGAGAAGTACTTTCCTACATGTTTCGTTTGGCATAACATGCTCATAACTATAGTTCGAGACTCAGAATTGTATATTCGTTTTAGCTTTAGTATAAATTGAAACAAAATCCCAGAAACCTTCTTTAAACTGTTGTCTGCGCTTTGTAGAGTTAAAGTTCATTGACACTTGATTCGATTGTTACCTTGGTCCGGTCCTATGGGATCGATACATGGTTTACTTGAGCCATTTTACTAGTTGTTTGACCATGTGCACTTGCGTGTAGTCACTGTCTAGACGGACCGAGCATTTTTGCATAGCAGCTCTTCCACTTTGTCAGATGCCCATCGGGTTCCGTGGTGTCGCGTTGGCCTCGTGGAGACCACTGGTGCTGCTGGAACTGCTGTTCCCAATCTGGCTCATTTCCTGCTAGCGATGTGGGCGCCTTTCCTTTATCTTGTCTTCCCGACATTGTTCTTGCACATTTACACATACAGTCCCAATGTTATTAAATTCATAACCAGCTACAACTAAGGTTGGGTTTGCCAGATCTTACTTAGTCTTTAGCCACAATCAAAACAATTCGGCAAGAAAATCATATACTCCCAATTCATACATTCACAATGCTTAGTGCATTCATATAATTCGATGGAATAATTACTATGTACTACTCGGACTTCATGCAATGAATAACAATATCGCCATCGATTCCATTACATCATCATACCACTTGGCCAAATTTTGTTTCTCCAACAATATGCAATTCCCCAATTTCATTTTCGAACTTCCCTTGTCTACTTAGCATATTCAACAATAATCACAACATAATTCACATCACCCAACATACTGCTTAATTTTTCAAATTTCAATTAAATTACATGTTTTTTTTGTTTTTTTAATGTTTTAATTTTATTTCACAAAAATTCAATAAAACATGCATTTATCGAGGTTCATAAACTCACAACGATACTATGAACATCAATCAATCATAACAAGTAATTCAAGCAATTTGCACTTAGGAGCCAAGGTTTACTCACCTCACATGTTCAAGAATTTTAAAATTCAGCAAAAGGCTGAAAGTCACATGCTTCACCGAGATACCATTTTGGTTCATTCAACATTTGCACCATCTCATAGTATCTCTAACTCCGAAATGATCGGAGCTCATCAATGCTCTTTCAATGGATATTGAGAATCAACAATGAAGAATTTGCTTGAGTTATCATTGATTGCAAGCTCCTCATATGGTCAGAGCTTTATGGACTATATCCGTAAATACCTCCACTTTCATGCGCTCACATTGTTAGCTTCCTGCAGCTACATCGATAAAAGCTCTCGGTTGCCAGAAAGGACGTCCCAAAATAAATGGGACTTCCGCATCACGGCTCAAAATCTAGAACAATGAAATCTACCGAGAAGATAAGGGCCCACTGCACCAGCACGTCCTCCCACAATGCAATCTGGTCTGGCCAAAGAATGGTCCGCTAACTGCAAGATCACTGTAGTTGGTCTAGGGCACTTGACCCCAACTTCTTGAACACCGATGTCGGGCATCAACTTAATGTTCGCTCCCAAATCATAATCTGCGAGCTTGGATACTTTTCCCAATTGTGATTTGAATTGTAAAAGCTCCGAGGGTCCTTGAGCTTTGTTGGCAACCTATTCTGTATCCAGGAAGTGCACTCCTCGGTAAGCGCCGGCGTAGCATACTTCATCAATCTGCTTTTGTTAGCTACGATGTCCTTGATAAGCTTTGCATATTTCGGCACTCCCCCCAAAACATCAACCAAATATAAATTAATGTGTACCATGCAACTTTCCATGAACTTTTGGCTCGACTTCCTCCTTGTGTTTCTTTAATCTTTGAGGGAACGGGGGTGGTGGTCTTTCTGCTTGTTGCCTTCTCCTTCCCCCTCTCATCATCATGTTCCCTATCTTTCTCTACTGCTCCTGACTGCTGAGGTGATATTCTTTCTGGTTCCTCCTTGAGTTGTAAACCACTCTAGTGGTAAATGCATTAACACCTTGGGATTGGTCGGTGTCACTTTCGGTACTCCTCCTCTTGGCCTGGTGGACTTGAGCTCCAACTAGTTGTCCAAGATGGTACTTTAAACGCCTTTGTAGCTAACTGGTTGTTTTTTATGTCTACTGCCAATTTACCATAATCAGCCTGCATTTTAACTTGGTTAGCTAACATTGTTTTAAACATTTCCTCAATGCTGGTGGGTGGTGGAGGAGGTGCATTGTTTCCTCTATATTGAGACTGATAGTTCTGCTGCCCTCCTTGATTTTTTCTACACCCTGATTCGGGCACCACCGCATGATGGTTATTTACTACCCAAGAGAAATTCGGATGATTCCTCCAAATAGAGTTGTAGTTGTTGCCATGCGGTTGGTGATTATTTCTCTGTACATTTCCCAACAAAGTTCACTTGCTTGAATCTAGATTTGCACCACAACACTCAGTAGAGTGTTTCATTACTACCACGCTTCACACCAAATCTGCTGCACTACGTTAACTGGGGCTTGAGGTTGACTCAAGCTCCTTACTGTTGAAGTGGGTGTTGAGTTGATCTTGCAATGCAGCTATACGTACGGCGATAGCTGTAAAACCATCCACTTCAAAGACTCTTGTCGCTTTCCTTGTTCCTCCGATAGAAGAGTCCGCATTCCACTCTGTTTCCCTGCGAAATACGATTTAACAAAGTATACAACTCCTCATAAGTCTTTTCTAATGTGTCCCCAGTACGCTGATGAAAATTTTTGTGTGGGGTTCCAAACCTCTATGAAAGTATGCACCCAGCACATCATTGGACTGGTGATGGTGAGGAAATCCCGTAACATAGATTTGAACCTTTCCTAAGCGATGATTCTCCCCCTCTTTGTTTAAAACATAGGATCTGACTTCTAAAGATCTTGCTGTTTTCCCGGATGGAAAGAACCTTATCAAAAATTTTCTTTCAAGATCATCCCAAGTGGTGATAGAGTTAGGTGGCTCAAACATAACCACCTCTTTGCTTCTCCCAATAATGAAAATGGGAATAATGTAAGCCTTACGTAATCGGATGATCTCCAGCGGGGATGTAAGTGTCACTTATCTCCAAAGTTTTGGAGATGTTGTTGTGAGATCTTCGTAAGGGAGACCTATGAATTGCCTGCTGGTGAACAATTGCACCATGTTCTGTATAGCTCAAACCTCCCACAGCCCCGGTCTGCCCGAATCTTTGGATGTAACATTGTTAGCATGTGGGATTGCCACTTCGCGAACTGGCCTAGCTGCCATTTCCTCGGGCACTTCTGTTGTTGCTCCAGAGTTGTCTCTGTCTTAGCAACTACAGCTTCTTCTCCAGAGCTTCTCTTCTTTGACGATGGAATTGTCTTTCCGGCTCTAAGTATGAATCCACCAGCTCCTTATCTCTTTCCGAGTGTTCAACGAGAATTCAATATCTCGCAAGAGTAAGGCTAGATCAAGTTGTCAGCACTTATACAGAAATTGTAAACTAACACTAAGAAAACAATTTTTCCAATTGCCAGTCCCGGCAACAGCGCCAAAAGCTTGTTCGGGCGTTTGGTAACTACAACATAAGTGCTGCGTGGTCAAAAAAAAAGTAGTAAAATGGCTTAAGTAAGCCAGTATCGATCCAGGTGAACTAATGAAATAATCAACATGTGTTAAGGAACTATATCTTTAAGAATGCAGACAATAATTTAAATAAGATTTTTAGAGTTAAATAAGATTTTGAGAGTTTAGTTTCCTAATCAATACGAATCTAAGACACAATTATAAAGTGAGTCTGAACTATAGTAATGAGCAAGCTGAGGTTAAAAAGAACATACAGGGAAGTAATTTATCGATACAATTCAGTCAATCTTTCCTTCGGTTGCTAGTCAAGAATTATCGCCTATGGATTGGAACTTTCGTCTCCTACCCAACTTAAGAATCATGAACCTTCAATCTACATTTCTGTGATAAATGAATTTCATGTTCTAGCCATACAAAACAGATTCCTTAATTGACTAATAGGACTTTCAGATATATTTCTATTCTGAATGTAAATCAATTCTTAATTTACCAAACTAAGAAGAGATCATATCCTACCAATTCACAACTTTTCAATTTCTTTCCTTTTCAAAATCAAAATTGGATTTTTTAGATATACACCAACATTGGGCAAACATTAATGCAGTAAGAACAAGAATTGATAGAAAAACCATTGAAGAAAAGATGAAAACTAAACTGATCAACAATTACATTCTACTACAATTGTTCTTAACCTCAGCAAGAATTGAATTTAGCCACTCATTTGTGGATTAAACATCATCAAATAAGTATAAATCATACAAACAATTGAGCTAAAAGAGAAAGACATAGAGAAGAACCCTAGAATTTTCGTCCCCTCAACTGCTTGTAACCCACGTTCTTGCTCAACCAAGTCAGAATATTTAAAAATAAACCAAAGTGTGCTATTTATACTATTGAGAACTTTTTCCGGAATAACAAGCAACGTGGCACGGAGTGTATCGCGGAGCACTCCCTCCATGCCACGGGGGTATCGCGGACCGTCTCTAGAATTAGGTTCCTCAGCAATTTGTACTTGGCGTGCCACGGCTTGCATCGCGGAGCCTGGCCAACGTGTCACGGTGCAATCGCGAACCTTAACTGGAAATTGATGTCCCAGGTCAATGTACTCAACGTTCCACGACTTGCATCGCGTGGCATCGCCTCCGTGTCACGGAGGTAACGCGAGGCTTCACTGGAAATGGCCAAAATAAATTCACCCGAGGCAGAATGCCTCCGTGATGGTAGCGTGACACGGCTCCATCGCGTAGCCTTTATTCTTGCTGCTCTTCCTTGACCTTTTCTACTCCTTGTTTCTACGTCCATTCCCAATTTTTACCAACATGTATCTTAGCTTCCCAAAATTACATTTTACCTGCAAAACAACACTAATCATGTCGGTTAGTATAAATTCACATTTTAACTATAAATCACATGAGAATGCACACATAACGATACATAAACAAGACGAAATGAAGCATTTGCGTATCACTTGGGCATGCAATTCTACCCAAGATCACTTACCCCACACTTAAAACCTTGTTCGTCCTCGAATAATACTCTCACATCTCATGCAATTGACACCCAGGCATAGCTACTTTGGCTCGACAATTCGAGCTACGGCTATACCGATTATTAATATAGCAAATCATCAAGAAAAGATGCATAGTCTCATCAATACAATGACATACACCACATTAAGACCTCCTAAACTCAAGAATGGACACTCGATCTCGGCAAACTCATGCAAATCAACTGATCAAGACATCCGACATGAAATTTAATCTCTCGTCAAGCATGTGCCTTCACAACACAAGAGAATCTCCCTATTTGCAATCATACGATTTCCAAAGCATTACATATAG
>JACEIK010009259.1:10307-22632 GCA_018107945.1 Datura stramonium
ATTTCACCTAGAATGATATTCATGTTTATTGTTGATATGATCTCCATCAGTTCTTGACCAAATTGTTGATGTTCCTGCAAAAGTGAATTTAAGCCTTGAGCTTTCGAATGAAACGTATTCATGTATTAAAACTATGGTTTGTGACGTGTGATTTCGGCTGCTTTTCTAGTATTCGTTATTGTTTAGATGTTGAGTAATTACTATCTTTATAAGAATGATTTTAGCCCTGGTACAAATGAGAAAAACTATAGTTCTTCTTGTCGGGGGAGATTTCCCTATTTTCTTGAAATTTTTGCTATATTGTGGAATTCTGGTGTTGTCGTTATAAGTTGAATTCTATGTTAACTGCTTTGTAGTTCAGTTAAGTTAGAACATACAATTTCCTTAGTGCTATTCAGAATTTTTCAAATAATCATTTTGACTACAGATTTCCTTGAGGTGTTTGTGATACCTCCAAGTTAGTAGAATCAGACTCAGAACTCAGTTTCATTGGTCCACTAGGCGATCACGACATATTATATAAACAACTCTAAATATCCTTAGGACCGCAGATATATTACAATTTGTTCTTAGATGGTTACGACGCTTCTAGACAAGCAGCTCTGACCAGTCTAGATCCCAGTTTCAGAATCTGGTCCTATAAGACTCTCACGGTACTTTCAGTTATGTATCCCTGACTAGTCTTGTACCCCAGTTTCAAGCTATCAGCTTAGTATTCAATAGAGGTAATCCAGTGGGAGTAAGACTTAGCACCAAGAAGACCGGGGTTGCAGCGCCACCCAAGTTCCTAGAACTACGTTGCCAGTGTAGGTTACAGTATTTATTTGCTTGATTGGACCTAGAATTTTGTGATCACCCAGTTCATGCCTCTATACCCTGGCAAGGTATATTGGGTCCTATCAGTGGGGCATATACATCGGACTCCATGTCTAGTTCACGTGGTTATATGTCGGTTATAGACTCTCCCACTAGTCAACTTAGTCCAGTCTCAGTTTAGATTAGTTCAGTACAGTATCACAGACACAGAACTTTTAGACATAGGGCATATCATTGACCATTAGACAGGGTCATCTTGACCATCTCAGTTTATTACAGTTATTCAGCTCAGTATATCAGTTGGTCATTGCATGTCATTTTCAACTCAGTTTTTTATATTCTGTTATGTTTTCTCCTGCTTACTCAGTACATTCAAAGTACTGACGCATACTTTTATGTTGTATCATTTCATGATACAGTCGCAGGTTCTCAAACCCATCGTCGTTAGCCTATTTCGTTTAGATCTCTCTCCCAGCAGCAGAAGTATGAGTCCTCATATTTCGAGGACGTTATTTCATTTATTTCAATTTCATTTGTTACTATATAAGTTAGACTTAGAGTTAGTTGGGGGCTTGTCCCAGAAAGTCCTCAGTTGGATGGCTTTCAAACACAAACGTGGTTTCAGTTTATTAGTATTGCTCAGATGTTTTAAACTATGTGATTTAGAATTACTTTCATGAATGTCTTATGTTATTATTTTAAAGTTTCTGCTAATACATTTTCTTAGAATTCTAGTGTATCATAGACTAAGGATTGACTTGGGGTCACTTGTGAATTCAAGTACTGTGTTCCGTCTAGGGTGTAGACTTGGGGTCACTTGTGAATTCAAGTACTGTGTTCCGTCTAGGGTGTAGACTCGGGGTGAGACAAACATGGTATCAGAGCACTAGGTTTAGAGTTTCCTCGGAATGTCTGAAAGCCGCATCTAGTAGAGTCCTTTTCATGGGTGTGAAGCGCACCACACTTATGACGAGGAGGCTACAAGATGTTATTAGGGAAAAATCTCTTTTGTTCATACTCCTTATCGTGCGTTAAAGTTCAATTCCAAAAATGTCCTTCTAAGTCATGCTCTATTTCATTTCATTTAATCATGCCTCCCAGATGCGGTAACGAAAGAAGGGCCGGTAACGCCAACAGACCTACCCCACAAGCCCTAGTGTCCCCTCGGGATGACACAGTGTCCACCACGGAGTTCAGAGCGACTATCCAACTGCTCGCTCAAATAGGCACTAATCAGGTGACCCCAGCAAGTTGTACCAGTTAACAACAACGGTCGACAACAACTATGAGGGTGCGGGACTTCAACCGTATGAACCGTCCATCTTTCCAGGGATCCAAGGTGGGGGAGGACCCCCAAGAGTTTGTGGACAATATCAAAAAGATTAACTGCATTATGGGTGTCATCTCCTCTGAGAGTGCTGATCTAGCTGCCTACCAGCTAAAAGGGGTAGCCCAAGTCTAGTACGAGCAGCGGAAAGAGGGGAGGCCAGTGAGAGTAGGACCAGTTGAGTGGGAGGAGTTCAACACAACCTTCCTGGATAGATTTTTCCCTCGGGAGCTGAGAGAGTCAAAAGTGGCTGAGTTATGAACTTGAGACAGGGCAACAAGACCGTAGAAGAATACACATTAGAGTTTACCAGGCTGTCTACGTACGCCCCAGAGAAGGTAGTCGAGCCAAGGGCTCTCATATTAAATATTATGAACAGATTGTTGAACCTGGTCCTCAAAGAGTGCAGGATATTGATGCTGATTAGGGATATGGACCTCTCCAGCCTGATTGTCTATGCCCAGTAGATTGAGGCCGAAAAAATGAAGGATATGGAGAGAAAGAATTAATGGGCAAGGACTAGCCAATTAGATCATAGCCATCATAGGTCTAGAAATAGTAGCCACCCACAACGGTAGCAGATATCCCCAGTACCTAGCTTAGCCAGCGCCCCAACCTTTCGTTCCCCCCACAATCGGAGGGGAGGAGCATCTGGCTCTCAGTGTCAAAGCTATAGTGCCGGGAACAGATATCCAGCTTGCCCCAAGTGTGGCAGGATCCAACTGGGAGAGTGTCTTCAGGGTCGAGAGGGCTTCTTTTGTTGTGGGCAACTTTATCATCGGCTTAAAGATTTCCTATCAGTAGGACGGGGGAGAGCACAATCCACCATATCATCAGCTCAAGAAGGCCGACAAGCTCAGCAGGCTAGCACCTCAAGTACAGATGGCGGTCAATGCTAAAACTAGTTTTATGAATTATCTTTCCGTTAGGATCAGGAGAGCTCACCTGACGTAGTCACGGGTATGTTACGCCTCTTCATCTGGACATGTATTCCCTCCTAGATTCAGGAGCCACCTTTCATTCGTGACTCCCTATGTAGCAATCCAATTTAATATCAGTCCAGAGGTCCTCTAAGAACCATTGTGAGTCTCCACCCCTGTTGGCGAGTCAGTTAGAGCCAACCGGGTGTATAGAAATTGTCCGGTCTCAATCCTGAATAAAGTCATTCCATTTGATCTCGTAGAGTTATACATGGTCGATTTTTACCTTATCCTCGGCATGGACTGGTTACACTCCGGTTATGCCTTAGTTGACTGCAAAACTAGAGTTGTAAAGTTTCAGTCCCATAATGAGCCAATGTTAAAATGTACGGACAGTAGCTCAGCACCTAAGGGTTGGTTTATTTCCTACCTTAAGGCCCAAAAGCTCATTTCCAAGGGATGTATTTATCATCTGGTTCGGATCAAAGATTCCAACTATGAGACCCCAAACATCCAGTTAGTTCCAGTGGTCAACGAGTTCCCAGATGTATTTCCTGAGGATCTTCCAAGAGTTCCCCCTGAACGGTAAATATACTTCAGAATACACCTCCTCCCATATACTCAGCCCATCTCCATCCCTCCTTATTTAATGGCTCCAACTGAGCTTAAGGAGTTGAAGGAGCAGTTAAAAGATCTTCTTGACAAGGGTTTTATCAGACCCAACATTTCTCCCTGGAGTGCTCCAGTACTATTCATGCGTAAGAAAGACGGTACCCTAAGAATGTCCATAGATTACCGTCAGTTGAACAAAGTCATAGTCAAGAACAAGTATCCCCTACCCAGAATTGATGACCTATTTGACCAACTTTAGGGAGCTAGTTGTTTCTCGAAGATAGATCTCAAGTCGGGGTACCATCAGTTAAGGGTCAGAGAGTATGACATACCGAAAATAGCTTTTAGGACACGATACGGTCACTATGAGTTCGGGCTAACAAATGCCCCCGCAGCCTTCATGGACTTGAAAAACAGAGTCTTCAAGAAGTATCTAGATATGTTAATCATAGTATATATTGAAAACATTCTAGTATACTCCAGAAATGAGGAAGAGCATGCTAACCACCTGAGGATAGTGCTTCAGATGCTCAGAGACCGCCAGTTGTTCGCCAAGTTTAGCAAGTGTGGATTATGGTTAAAGTTCATGACTTTCTTGAGTCATGTGGTCTCGATTGAGGGAATAAAGGTAGATCCTCACAAGATAACAACAGTGAAAGATTTGCCCAGACCTACTTCTCCTATGGAACTCAGGAGTTTTTTGGGCTTAATGGGTTATTACTGATGGTTTGTGGAGGGCTTCTCCTCTATAGAATCTCCTTTGACTAAGTTAACTCAGAAGAAAGTGAAATTCCAGTGGTCGGATGCGTGTGAGAAGAGTTTCCAGGAGGTAAAGACTCGACTCACTACCGCTCTAGCTTTGACCTTGCCAGAAGGAATCGACAGGTTGGTTTTCTATTATGACGCTTCCAGAGTTGGACTCGGTTGAGTTCTGACGTAGAGGGGAAAGGTGATAGCCTATGCCTCCAGACAACTCAAAGTTCATGAGAAGAATTATCCAACTCATGACTTGGAGTTGGAAGTGGTGGTGTTTGCACTGAAAATATGGAGACATTACCTATATGGGGCTCACGTGGATATTTTAACAGATCACAAGAGCCTTCAGTATGTGTTCGGTCAGAAGGACCTAAATCTTCGTTAGAGAAGGTGGTTGGAGTTACTGAAAGACTATGACATGACTATGTTGTATCACCCGGGAAAAGCCAATGTGGTGGCTAATGCACTAAGTAGGTTGTCTATGGGAAGCGTAGCTAATGTTGAAGAGGGAAAGAAGGAAATGGTAAAGGATATTCACAGGCTAGCTCTATTGGGAGTACAATTGGTGGATTCAAACGAGGGTGGAATGGTAATGCAAAGTGGGTCAGATTCCTTCGTGGTAGTTGAAGTTAAGTCCAGACAGGACGAAGATCCCATCTTACTCAAGCTTAAGGAAGCAGTTCTCATAAAATAAATAGAATCTTTCTGCAAGGGGGGAGATGGTGTGCCCCCTTACCAGGGCAGATTATGTGTACCGGATGTTGGTGAGTTGACGCACCAGATACTGGCTGAAGCACATCGCTCGAGATACTCCATTCACCTAGGTTCTACTAAAATGTATCATAATTTGCGGGATATTTACTAGTGGAACGACATGAAGAGAGACATCGCTAAATTCGTAGCCAACTACCCGAACTGCCAACAAGTCAAAGTAGAGCATCAAAGTCCAGGAGGCGTGACTCAGGATATCAATATACCCAAATGGAAGTGGGAAGAAGTAAGCATGGACTTCATTACAGGTCTACCTCAGACTCATCGGCAACATGACTCAATTTGGGTAGTAGTAGACCGGATGACTAAGTAAGCACAATTCCTCCTAGTCAAAACGACGGATTCAGCTAAGGACTATTCCAAAATTTATATGCAAGAGTTAGTCAGACTTCATAGGGTGCCATTAGCTATCATTTCAGATAGAGGAACTCAGTTTACCTTAGATTTTTTGAAGTCTTTTCAGAATGGACTAGGCACTCAGGTCAAGCTCAGCACAGCTTTTCACCCACAGATAGATGGGAAGGAGGAGTGGACTATTAAGACTCTATAAGATATGTTGAGAGAATGCGCGANCTAGCATTCAGGTGGCCCCATTTGAGGAATTATATGGTAGGAGGTGTAGATCTCCTATAGTGTGTTTGAGGTTGGTGAAGCTACCTTGATAGGGCCAGACTCAGTTCACGAGGCAATGCAGAAAGTACAACTCATCCTAGAAAGATTGAAAATAGCTTAGAGCCGTCAGAAATATTATGTAGATTTTAGGAGAAGAGAGTTTGAGTTTGCAGTTGATGATTGGGTTTATTTGAAATTTTTTCCCATGAAAGGGGTGATGAGGTTTTGAAAGAAGGGAAAGCTCAATTTGAGATATGTGGGACCATATATAATTTAGAGGCGTATTGGCAATATAGCCTATGAGCTAGAATTACCTTTAGAATTAGCAGTTGTGCACCCTGTATTCCATGTGTCACTTTTGAAGAAGTGCATTGGAGATCCAACTTCAGTTGTGCCACTGGACAATGTAGAAATAAAGGATAGTCTCTCATATGAGGAGGTCCTAGTCCAGATCTTTGACCGTCAAGTTCGTAAGCTAAGGAGCAAGGAAATATCTTCAGTCAAGGTCTTATGGAGAAATTAGCAGGTTGAGGAAGCTACATGGGAGTCTGAGGCAGATATGATGGCGAAATACCCACACTTGTTCTCTACAGACTCTGTTATAGCTTAAAATATTAATTTTGCCTTTGAAATCAATTTAGTTGTTGGATTTAATTCATGTGTTTAAGTATCTTTTATGATTTTTGATGTATGGATGTAAAGTGAATTCAGTTCAATGATGTATTTCGAAATGGAGGTAGTCATTATGATAGTTTTGGAGTTAAATGAACAATATTTGAAAATTTATGATTGTTATGCTCTGCTTTCCTGTGTGTTTTTCAACATTCGAGGATGAATATTCCCAAGGGGGAGATATTATAATTCCTTGGAAACTCAAAGATTGGACCCGGGACTCAAAAAGGAAAAAAAAATTTCAAAAAAATTGGAAAATCTAGCAGTAGTTACAGAATGGGTCATTAAGTGACCCATTGGAGGTGCCCACGAGTCGTGAAGTAACTCGTGGGGAGGCCAGGTGAGGAAGTTCTAGGTTCTAGGAAAAAGTTACCCCACAGATGACCGAACGAGTTGTGTTCAGTCCCCACAATTCGTTAGGTTAGTCGTAAGGAGAGGAAAATGGAAGTAAAGAGAGGTGGAGGCAGTGTACTTGACGAAAGGACCCCACGAGTTGTTATCAGCTAGAGGAGGATTTTCTGAGAGTTAAGCAGTGTACCCCACGAGTCCCCACCACAACTTGTTATGGGTCACCACGAGTCATGGTGTCACCCATGGGGAGCTTCAGGCAATTGGGCAGTGTGGTCCACCACAGGTGACCACAAGTCATGGTCATTGACCACGACCCATTAGGTCACCTGTGAGGGCTGACAACCAGTTTTTCTCTGCAATTTTCCAAGGGTCATTTAGTAATTTCCTACTCTCCTAAAGTTTAAACTATGTCATTTTAGACGTAATTTAAGACCTATTAGTAGGAATGAACGGCCTCTCCCCTCATTCCCCACTTTTATTCTCAAAAAAACATCGAAGAGTTCTCCCAAGAACTTTTAGAGTAAGGTGCTGGGTTCTTCATTCATGTCAGAAATTCAAGTTTCCTCCTCAAGGGAATTCTTAGCCAGGTATGTGGGAATTCAACAAGGGGATAGTTCTTCCCTTGTGTGCCCCAAAATCCTCTTATAATTTCTCTATCAGTCTTAGCCCTGAGTTTTCGATTATGAAAAGGTTACATGTTGTTTTTTCATTGATTTCACCTAAAATGATATTCATGTTTATTTTTTATATGATCTCCATCAATTCTTGAACAAATTGTTTATGTTCCTGCAAAAGTGAATTTAAGCCTTGAGCTTCGAATGAAACGTATTTATGTATTAAATCCCTCATGGTTTGTGAAGTGTGATTTGGGATGATTTCTAGTATTCCTTATTGTTTAGATATTGAGTAATTACTCCCTTGACAAGAATGATTTTAGCCCTGGTACTAATGAGAAAAACTATAATACTGCCTTTCGGAGGAGATTTCCTTATTTTCTTGAAATTTTTGCTTTATTGTGGAATTCCGGTGTTGTCCGAATAAGTTGAATTCTCTGTTAGCTGCTTAGTAGTTCAGTTCAGTTAGAACGTACAATTTCCTAAGTGCTATTTAGATTTGTCGACTGATCAGTTTGACAATAGAATTCCTTGAGGTGTCTGTGATACCTCCCAGTTAAAAGAATCAGACTCAAAACTCAATTTCATTGGTCCGCTAGGCGGTCATGACATCTTAGATAAACAGCTCTGACTAGCCTTAGTACCCCAGAAAAAATACAATTTGTTCTTAGACGGTTACGACGCTTCTAGATAAGTAGGTCTGACCAGTCTAGAACCCAGTTTTAGAATCTTGTCCGATAAGACTCTCAGGAAACTTTCAGTTATGTATCCCTGACTAGTCTTGGACCCCATTTTTTAGCAATCAGCTTAGTATTCAGTATTGGTAATCCAGTGGGAGCAAGACTTAGCACCGAGCGGACCGGGGTTCCCACACACCCAGGTTCCCAAAACTACATTGCTAGCGTAGGTTACAGTATTTATTGGCCTGATTGGCCCTAGACTTTTTTGATCACCCAATTCATGCCTCTATACCCTGGCAAGGTATATTGGGTCCTATCGGTGGGGCGTATACATCGGATTCCATGTCTAGATCACATGGTTATATGTCGGTTATAGACTCTCCAACTAGTCAGCTCAGTCCAGTCTCAGTTTAGATTAGTTCATTACAGTATCTGGGACTCAGAACTTTCAGACTTAGGGTATGTCTTTGACCATTAGACAAGGTCATCTTGACCATCTTTGTTTATTACAGTTATTCAGCTCAGTATATCAGTTGGTCATTGCATGTCATTTTCAGCTCAGTCTTTTATATTCTGTTATGTTTTCTCCTACTTACTCAGTACATTCAAAGTACTGACGCATTCTTTTATGTTGTATCATTTCATGATACAGCCGCAGGATCTCGAACCCAGCGCTGTTAGTCGATTTCATTCAAATCTCTCTCCCAGCAGCAGAAGTGTGGGTTCTCATCTTTCGAGGACATTATTTCATTTATTTCAATTTCCTTTATTACTATATTATTTAGACATAGAGTTAGCTAGGGGCTTGTGCCAGCAAGTCCTCAGTTGGATGGCTTTCAAGCACAAACGTGGTTTCAGTTTATTTGTATTGCTCAGATGTTTTAAACTATGTGATTTAGAATTACTTTCATGAGTGTATTACGTTATTATTTTAAAGCTTCTGCTATTACGTTTACTCAAAATTCTAATGTATCATAGACCAAGGATTGACTTGGGGTTACTTGTGAGTTCAAGTACCGTGTTTCGTCCAGGGTGTAGACTCGGGGTGTGAAAATTGTTCATCAGGAACCTACACTTTGATATCATTAGGCAACTCTCTAGTGACATTCATTTCTACCATAGATAGGGGAGCCTATAACACTCTTAATCCTGCTTAGTTTATGTTTCCACTGTAGGAAAGTCTGAAGGACCTCCTCTCCAAAACAAAAATCAGCATTCTAGGATCGAATTATCAGAGGCTTGTTGTTTATAGTATAAGTTCCTAGGCAAATAATTGCTACCTTATCATCTAGACTATTAAATAGTATCACAAAGTAACCATTAATGTAATAATAAACTGAAGGTTTAGATGTGAAATAGTGATTAACAGTAAAACTATTAATAGCTCTAATTAAAGGTGAAGCTCCAACAACGAAAAGGATAATTGATCTCAACACTTGAGTTTATGTTCTTGGATCTCACTCTTTTGGATTTGTGCAAATTTTTTCCATTCAATGATTACTGACTCAATGAATTACAAATTCTTCCCTTGAGTGGTCAGTTTAATGCCTGTGAATAGGTTACCCCAGTTCACATCCTCCTTTACCATTGTCACTTGTTATTGGTCTTGCAATAACTCACCTCCTTCTCCTACAACAGAGTTTGATTTCAACATAGTTTCCTTTCCCTCACCATCTCCAGAAACTTACAAGATAGAAATCACCCTATCGTGCGCTGAAAGAGAGAACTAAAAGTGTCAAAAGAGTTGACAAAAAAGTTAATATCATCCTAACAAATTAGTACTCTTTGATGTGTACCAAAAAGGTACTACTGCACACTGGAAGAGTATTATGGTGTTCTATAACCCCAACAGAGCAGGGAAAGAGAACAAAGTGGCAAAGAATCAAGCCATAACTATGGAACTCCAAAAGATGAAATCTAATAAGCCCAAATGAACTTCAAAGGATCAGAGATACAACTAGACATTGACAGATCTTAGTACCCAAAGGATTATTCCAAGCAATTTTTTCAATATCCATGCCTACATACATATTTTTTTGCTTCAAGTAATCTCTTGTTATAGCACAGGAACAAAACAAATAAAGTGGAAAATCCAACAAGAACTCACAATAGTATGCACCCTCCCTCCCCCATGATTCCAATGAATAATGACCTAGGAAAAAAGATTAATGAAGTGAAACAGGCCTTTACCAGGTTTGGGCAGCAAGAATAGATCAAATAAATTAAAATGCATGACCTCTATGCTCTTTATGTCCTATTGAAAAGCTTTTAGAAGAAGGCTTTACTTTTATATATAGTGCCCATGCTCCCAAGAAAGATAATTTTGTTATGACTGGAGGATTTGTTTTTGGTGTTTACTACTACACTAAGAGCTGTTGGAGGCTCAGATGAACTTCAAGTAGCCATTGATAAGTTTGAAAAAGCAAAATGCAGTAGTACAGCTGAAGCAAGTTTCGCACCATTGTGTTGCTAATATGAAGGTAACATTGCATTAGGAAAGAAGTGTTTGGATGAGGTGCACATGCTGTCATACACAACACTATTATTATAGAATTTTTTACTTTCACAAAGAAAATTTGAGCATTCACATCATTATTTTTAAATTTTATATTTTCTTCAATGTTATTCATTCTTATTGAAATTTAAGTATGCCACATGAAAACCTTACAATTTAGGATTGAAGGTCTTAAAATATTTTTAAGCATTATAAATGATGCCCTTATGATAAATAAGTATCTCATTCCTTACAGTATTAATTAGAAGAGTTGATGTTATTGATGCATCACTTTAGTTTTCATACCTAGAGTAAATGCTAGAGTTTTCTTTTGCATTGCTTTTTGGTAATGCTTCTTATGTCACTATTGCCTGGCTCATGCAGTCATATGATGGTTTCTTTAGTTTAACTCCTGGTTCAGAATCACATGCTGATTGAAAACTCCTGTTGATGCATGTAGTTAGATCCCTAGTTTTTATCATTCATGCAAGTGATGTCCTACTCTTTTGAAGTATCATATTAGAATCTTATAATTTGTTGATGTAATTACTAGAAAACATTTTTCTTCTGTGACCGGGCTTTGGGCGTTGGAGAGACAAATACACTGTTGCAAGTTCAATTGAGAAAAATTAAAACGGGTGATGAAATTAAAAGGATATCAGGCAAGGAGTTAAGTGGCTCCTTCCATTTGCTGGAAAGTATGTGTATTATTCAATTGGATGATATGCGATATGCTTCCTCATTTACCTTCTTGGAATCCAGAATATTGTCCAGTCCAGCTTTCCAAAAAGGAAAAAAAGGAAAAAAAAGGTGAATAGATAAGAACATCTTTAATGTTTGCTTCTACGGGCAGAGTTTGAAGTTATAGAGCAAAAACTGGTTCACTTTCCTCTTTCTTGACTTGGTTTTGCAAAATCAATCTATTATAGTAACCCCTGCAATATTTGTAGTTATCCAATGTATAGAGCGACTACTGTGTTATCTCTATTTTAAGCTACAATGGGTGGGAAGAAAAACATTTTGTTGGGCTCGAAAACTTTATCTGTAATTTTTTTTGGTATTTCTTTGTTTCTAAACTTAAATATCAAATATGCAATAACAACATCATGTTCTTAAGTCATCTTTTAGTCTTCTTGGGTGGTAATATATTAGTTCTCATATAGGGTGATTGTTTAGTATCACAGGTGGTGCCACTTTTTGTGCAGTTGCATCTCTTAAATTGATGCCTGTTCAATAACTTATCTTGTTTCTCATGCTCTGCGAATACATATACTTTGCTGTGCTATCAATAAATTGTTGCTACTTCTTTTTTTTCTTTTTTTTTTTTCAAAAAAGAAAAGAACGAAAAGAAGCTTTTGATCCCATTATTATCGTGCGATTCATGAAGTAACATCAATTGCATATGTATGCTTGATCTAAAAATCATCTAAATTATTGGTTTATCGAATATATATATATATAGGTTACTATTCACGTGCCTTTTTTGAAATTTTAATGTTTTGCATTCTTTTCGGTAAATATATTGAGATCTTATGTTTCTTGTTGAAAAGTTTATTCTTTGTAACTAAACTAACATAAACTTATTTTTTTAGCTTAAGAATTTGAATATGAAGAATCGACCGTTCAAGAATGTAAAGAGCAAGTTGAAATTCTAGAGGGTTTTTATTTTAATTTGTTAGGGGTGGTTTAAAGAAAACATC
>JACEIK010009259.1:38210-53485 GCA_018107945.1 Datura stramonium
TAGTCCAGTCCCTGTGGGATCGATACTTGGCTTACTTGAGCCACTTACTACTTGTTCGACCACGTGCACTTGCGTGTAGTCATCCAGAAAGCCGAACACTGCCTATCAGCTTAAAGGGGTAGCCCAACTTTGGTATGAGCAGTGGAAGGTGGGGCGACCGACGGAAGCAGGACCGGTGGAGTGAGAGGATTTCCACACAGCTTTCATGGACAGGTTTTTCCCTCGAGAGTTGAGGGAGGCTAATATAGAATAGTTTATGAACTTGCAACAGGGCAATAGGATAGTGGATGAGTATTCCTTGGAGTTTACCAGGTTATAAAAGTATGCTCCAGAGATGGTGGTCAAGTTGAGGGCTCGCATGTTGAAGTTTTTTAATAGAGTGTCTAATCTGGTCCTCAAGGAGTGGAGGACCACGATGCTGATCAAGGACATGGAACTCTCTAGCCTAATTGTTTATGCCCAGCAGATTGAGAAAGAGAAGTTGAAACATATTGAATGTAAGATCAAGCGGGCAAGAACTAGTCATTCAGATTTAGGCCACCAGAGATCTGGCGGTGGTAGCCGCCCACAACCGCAGCAATAACAGAGGGCCCCAACACCTAGCTCAGCTAGCATCCCAACCTTTTGGTCCCAACATGATCGGATGGGTGGGTCATCTGGCATGTAGTCTCAGGCCCACAATATAGGAAACAGGTATCCAGTTTGCCCCAAGTGCGGCAAGAATCATCCTGGAGAGTGTCTATAGGGAGAGAGGGTTGTTTTGGATGTGGAAAGCTTGGGAACTGACTTAGAGAGTTCCCGTCAACAAGGCAAGGAAGATCAAAATCCATTACCTTAGCAGCTCCAGCAGGTTGACCAGCTCAACAGGCCGATTCATCAGGTACAGATGGCGGTCAGCACTAGAATCGTTTCTATGCTCCATCTTCTCGTCAGGATCAGGAAAGCTCACCTGACGTAGTTACCGGTATGTTACGTCTCTTCCTTCTATACATATATGCCCTCTTAGATCCAGGAGCTACTCTTTCGTTCGTGACTCCATATATAGCAATTCATTTCAATATAAGTTCAGAGGTCCTCAGTTGATTGCAGAACAAGAGTTGTCAAGTTCCAGTTTTTTACGAATGAACTAGTGTTACAATGGTCGGGCAGCAATACAGCGCCTAAGGGTAGGTTTATTTCCTTCCTTAAGGCCCAGAAACTCATCTCCAAAGGATGTCTATATCATCTGGTTCGGGTCAAGGATTGCAATTCTGCGACCCTAGCCATAGAGTCAGTTCCAGTTGTCAGCGAGTTCCCAGATATATTTCCTGAAGATCTTCCCGGAGTTCCCCTGAACGGGAGATAGACTTCGGAATAGATCTCCTCCCATACACTTAGCATCTCTATCCCTCCTTCTAGAATGGCTCCATCTTAGATTAAGAAGTTGAAGGAGTAGTTAAAGGATCTTCTTGATAAGGGTTTTATCATACCCAACATCTCTCCCTGAGGTGCTCCAATGCTATTCGTGTGTAAGAAAGACGGTACCCTCAAAATGTGCATAGATTACCGTCAGCTGAACAAAGTCCAGTCAAGAATAGATATCCCCTACCTAGAATTGATGACCCGTTTGACCAACTTCAGGGAGCCAGTTGTTTCTCCAAGATCGATCTCCGGTTAGGGTACCATCAGCTAAGGGTTAGGAAGTGTGACATATCGAAAACAACATTCAAAACTCGGTATGGTCACTACGAGTTTGTGGTGATGTCCTTTGGATTAACGAACGCCCCAGCAGCTTTCATGGATTTGATGAATAGGGTATTCAAGCAGTACCTAGATACGTCTGTCATTGTATTTATCGACGACATTCTAGTGTACTCTAGAAATGAGGAAGAGCATGCCAATCACCTAAGGTTAATATTACAGACCTTCAGAGATCGCCAGTTATTCGCCAAGTTCAGCAAGTGTGAATTCTGGTTAAAGTCTGTCACTTTCTTGGGTCATGTGGTCTTAGGTGAGGGGATACAAGTAGATCCTCATAATATAGCAGCAGTGAATGATTGGCCAGACCTACCTCTCCTACTGAAATTAGGAGTTTCCTGGGCTTAGCAGGTTATTACCGATGGTTTGTAGAAGGTTTCTCCTCCATAGTATCTCCTATGACAAGGTTTACCTAGAAGAAGGTGAAATTTCAGTAGTCAGATGAGTGTGAGAAGAGTTTCCAGGAGTTAAAGTCTCTACTCACTACCGCTCTAGTTTTGCACTCAGCTAGAAGGAACAGATGGGTTGGTTGTATATTGTGATGCCTCCAAAGTTGGACTTGGTTGTGTTTTGATGAAGCGGGGAAAATTTATAGCCTATGCCTCTAGACAGCTCAAAGTCCATGAGAAGAACTATACGAATCATGACTTGGAGCTGACACCGGTGGTTTTCGCATTAAAAATATGGAGACATTACTTATATGGAGCTCACGTAGATGTATTTACAGATCATAAGAGTCTGCAGTATGTGTTCAGTCAGAAGGACCTAAATCTTCNCTATATCACTCGGGCAAGGCCAATATGGTGACTGATGCACTAAGTAGAGTGTTTATGGGCGGCGTGGTTCATGTAGAAGAAGGCAAAAAGTAACTGGCTAAATATATTCACAGGCTAGCTCAGTTGGGAGTAAAGCTGGTGGATTTGACTTAGGGTGGTGTTGTAATGTAGAGCGGGTCAGATTCCTCTTTAGTTGTGGAGGTTAATTCTAGAAAAGATGAAGATCCCATCCTACTTAAGATGAAGGAAACAGTTCTTAGGAAAGAAATAGAAGCTTTCTCCAAAAGGGGAGATGGTGTGTTCCGTTGCCAGGGTAGATTATGTGTATCGGATGTCGACGAGTTGAGACAACAGATATTGGCTTAAGCGCACAGTTCTAAATATTCTATTCACCCTGGTGATACTAAGATGTACCGTGATTTACGGTATATTTACTGGTGGAGCGACATGAAAAGAGATATTGCTGAATTTGTAGCTAAGTGCCCGAACTGCTAGCAAGTAAAGGTAGAACACCAGAGACCGGGAGGTATGACTCAAGATATTAGTATACCCACATGGAAGTAGGAAGAAATAAACATGGACTTCATTATGGGTCTACCTCGGACTCGTCCGCAACATGCCTCTATCTAGGTAGTAGTAGACCAAATGACTAAGTCAGCACATTTCCTCCCAGTCAAAACCATAGTTCAGCTGAGGACTATGCTAGACTTTATATTCGGGAGCTAGTCAGACTGCATGGGGTGCCCTTGTTCATTATTTCAAACAGAGGTACCCAATTCACCTCTCACTTCTGGAAGTCTCTTAAAAAAGGACTAGGTATCCATGTCAAGCTCAGTACAACTTTTCACCCGCAGACAGATGGAAAAGATGAGCGGACCATTCAGACCTTAGAAGATATGCTAAGAGCGTGTGCAATCTATTTAAAGGGTAATTGGGATGACCATTTGCTTGTTATCGAGTTTGTGTACAACAACAGCTACCACTCTAGCATTCAGATTGCCCCATTCGAGGTATTATATGGTAGGATGTGTAGATCCCCTATAGGGTGGTTTGAGGTTTGAGAAGCTACCTTGATAGGGCTAGACTCAGTTCATAAAGCAATGCAGAAAGTTTAGCTCATCCAAGGAAGGTTGAAAACAACTTTGAGCCATCAGAAATCTTATGCCGATGTGCGGAGAAGAGAATTGGAGTTTGTAGTTGATGACTGGGTATACCTAAAAATTTCTCCCATGAAAGGGGTGATGAGATTTCAGAAAAAGGGAAAGCTCAGTCCACCATATGTGAGACCCTATAATATTCTGAGGCGGATTGGTAAAGTTTCCTACGAGCTAGAGTTACCTTCTGAACTAGCAGCAGTACACCCAGTTTTCCATGTGTCACTTTTGAAGAAAAGCATTGTTGATCCAACTTCAGTAGTGCCATTGAACAGTGTGGAGATAAAAGATAGTCTCACATATGAGGAGGAGCCAGTCCAGATCATTGACCATCAGGTTCGTAAGCTGAGAAATAAGGAGATAGCTTCAGTCAAGGTACTATGGAGAAATCAATAAGTTGAGGGAGCCACATGGGAAGCAGAAGTAGACATGATGGATAGATACCCTCACTTGTTCCCTCCCAGTTTATACCTAGAATCAGGTACTAAATTCATTCTCAGTACACTACTCAATTCTTTACTCATCATCCTTATTTAGATTTTCTGCGTGCACTCTAGTTGCATTAGCTCAGGTAGCACGTTTAAGCTAGTTCGGAGTCAGTTACTCCTTCAGAAATCAGTCATAGCTTCAATATTAGGAATGTCAGCTCTTTTCCTGGTTTTGGTCTTCATTCGAGGATGAATGATCCCAAGGGGGAGATATTGTAACACCCCAAAACATTCCTAGACCAAATTCAGACGTTGCATGAAAAACCACAGGAAACCAAATTTTATTTTTTGTCTCAGACGACCCCCACAATGGACCATTGGTGGAACCAACAGACCATTGTAAGTGTTTATGGTTAGAATAAGTCTTCTTCGATGGGAAACAATGACTCATAGGTCGATCCGTTGATTCCAACAATGGGCCGTCCTATCGTCCGTTAAATCCCAATTCAGAGGTCTATCGGACCCCTTCCAAGAGAAAACGGGAGGGAACAACGGCCCTTGGTAGCCTACAACGAGCCGTTGTGACAACCCGTCATTCAGTTCCAGAACCTAGCTGTTTGAACCACGAGGGGATACAACGTTCCATTGGTCCTACCAATGAGTCGTCGTTATCACCCATTATCCCCGTGCCTAGTTTTCTTTCCAGACTCAACGGGGGCTATCAACGAACCGTTGTTGCTTCAAACGGACCGTTGTACCTAACCGTGGGTCACCAAAGTGATACTAGTTTCTGAACGTAGAAACCACGGCCAGATTCCACCGGCCGTTGTTTCTTCCAATGACCTGTTCTAAGGCCCGTTGGTTCCTGTCGGCCAGATTTCATATTTAAATCCCAGGGTTATTTTAGTAAAATTACACCTACCTAGTGCCTAAAATACGTCGTTTGGGATTCATGCAGAGGTTTTAGAAGGGGTAATAAAGGGCTTCTCCCCATATTCCTTCTCTCATCCTCAAGAACATAGCATAAAACTTCTCTGGAAGCACATAACTGAAGCTAGGGAAGACGTCAATCTTCTCATTTTTTCTCATAGATTTCCACCAGATTTTCTTCTATAGGTATGTGGGAATTTAGCATGGAGATTTCTCTCCCCTTGTGTCCCCTAAAACACTCTCTCTGTTCACTTTCAGTCCTAGCCCTAAGATTGCGAATTTGCAGATATTGTTAATGTTCATTGATTAACTCATGTGGAATCCTACCCTATGTTAATTGTACCTATTTTACACCAATTTGTACCTAAAATGATTCTTTTTCCATCAAACTAAAAATTCAGCCCTAGCTTTTGAAAGGCTAGAAATTAGAATCCTGCTTAAGCTTTGAAATCTTGAGAATTGTTTGCATGCTTCAGAGTTAGGGGCGTTTATACCGATTGTTTGTGTTAAAATCTCAGTTACATGTATGTTATTTAGATTCAGTCAGAAATTTAATGTACTTTGTATTTCTCAGAATTATCAGTTCAGTTGCATTCCAAGTACTCGAATATTCAGTGTTAATGAGAAATGTCAGCTGATTAGTTTGACTATAGTGTTTCCCCACGGTGTCAGTGGTACCTCCCAGTTATCAAATTCAAACTCAGATTAAAGTTATTTGGTCCATTAGGTGGTCATGACATTCCAATTATAGCTCTGACCAGCCCTAGGACCGTAGTTCAATTATCAGTTTGTTCGCTAGAAGGTTACGACGCTTCCAAATAAGCAGCTCTGACCAATCTTAGAACTCAGTTTCAAAATATGGTCCTATAAAATGCTCACGGAACTCTCTGATAGTATCCCTAGGTCAGTATAGTCTTGGACCCCAGTATCGAGCTATCCTCCTGTCAGTAGTAGCAGTAATAGGACTTTCTAGTGGGAGTAGGACTTAGCATCAAAATGGTCGGGGTTCCAGTGGACCTAGACTCCAGAACTACGTTGCCACCATAGGTTTTATTTACTTGGCCTAACGGCCCCTTTTGACAGTGATTTTCACAGTCCATGCCTTTATAACCTGACAAGGTATATTGGGTCCTACTGATGGGGTGTGTACATCGAACTCCACGTTTAGCTCACGTGGTTATATGTCGGTTATAGCCTCTCCCACTAGTCAGTACAGTTTACTCTCAGATGCTTCAGTCCATATCAGTTTAGTGCAGTATTTCAGGCTCAGTATTTTAGAGTTAGGACATGTTTATGACCATTAGCCAGGGCCACTTTTGACCATAACAGTCTATTATTAGTTGTATTAGTTTTTAGCATTTCGGTTGGTCATTTCATGTCGTATCAGTTCAGTTACCAGTTCTATCATGTTGTTCATGTTTCTCTCACTTACTCAGTCATTTAAAGTATTGGCGCATACCTTTATATTGTATCATTTCATGATACAACTACAGGTTCTAAGAATCAGCACTGCTAGACGCCGCATATCAAATTCTCCGTCTCAGCGATCGAAGTGTGAGTCCTCATTATTCGAGGGCATTATTTCGCATTTTTAGTCATATGCTAGTTTCAATTAGAATAAGAGTTAGTTGTGGCCTTGTTCCAGCAACTTCTCAGTTACATGGCTTTTAGACAGACATGATTTTCAGATTTATATGTATTACTCAAGTGTTTTACACTTTATGTTTTCAGACTTGTCTTTCATAAATGTTTTATGATATTATTTAAAAGTTCTGTTGTGCATGTTTACTAAGAATTCTAGTGAATGAAAGACCAGGGGTTGACTTGGGATCACTTGTGGCTTCAAGTACCATGTTATGTCTAGGGGGTAGACTCGGGTCGTGACATGGAATCTGGCGACTGATGGAAACGATGACTCGTTAGAGGTGACAATGAGTCGTTGGTTTCACTCGTTGCTTTTGGGAGATCTCTGGTAGATTTTTGTACTGGGTAACAACGACTCCACAGAATGACTCATTACTCTTCGTAATCATTGCATGACTCATTAGTTCTCGGACGGAAGCCTGCATCTCAAACAATAAGTCATACAATGATCAGTTGGTGCTAACAATGACTCAATTTCTGAGTTGTCCTGTGACAAAAAATTTCCTAGTTCCTTATGGTTTTTCATGCAAAGTCTGAGTTTGGTCTAGCAGTGTTTTGGGGTGTTACACTATTTTCCCCTTGGGATCATTCATCCTCAAAAGAAGGCTAAAGCTGCTAGAAAACTGAGAAAAGAGCTGCAATTCTCAAACTGAAACTATAAACTAATTTCTGAAAGAATGACTGACTCCGAATTGATTCAACCATACTTGCTGAGTTGATGCAACTAGGATGCATATTGGAAACATGAATAAAGTTGATGAGTACAAAACTGAATAGAGTATTAAGGAGGAATTTAATACCTGATGTTGAAACTGGACTGGAAGGGAATAAATGAGGATATTTAGCCATCATGTCTGCTTCTGCCTCCCATGTGGCTCCCTCAACTAGTTGGTTCCTCTATAAGACTTTCGCTAAAGCGACCTCCTTGTTTCTCAGCTTACGAACTTGACGATCTACGATCTGAACTGGGACCTCTTCGTAAGAGAGACTAACTCGTAAACAACATTGCCAATTAGCCTTAGAATCTTGCTTGGTCCCATATACCTTGGATTGAGTTTTCCTTTCATTCAAAACCTCATCACCCCTTTCATGGGTGAAGTTTTTAGATAAACCCAATCGTCTACAAAAAATTATAACTCCCTACTCCTGACATAAGCATATAATTTTTGTTAGTTCTACGCTGTTTTCAGCCTTTCTCTGATAAGATGCCCTTTCTACATAGCTTCATGAACTGATTCTGCTCCTGTAAAGGTAGCTTCGCTAACTGTAAACCACCCTATAGGAGACCTACAACTTCTACCATATAATGACTTGAACTAGGCCATCTGAATACTAGAGTGGTAGTTGTTGTTGTATGCAAACTCAATGAGAGGTAGGTGATCATCCAAACTTCCCTTGAAGTCGATCACACAAGCAGTCAGCATATGTTCTAAGGTCTAAATAGTCCGCTCAGCTTATCCATCTGTCTAAGGGCAAAAAGTTATGCTAAGTTTGACCTATGTACCGAGTCCTCTCTGAAATCACTTCCAGAAATGTAAGGTGAACAGGGTACCTCTATATAAAATAATGGATAAGGGAACCCTATTTAGTCTGACCATCTCTCAGATGTACATTTTAGCATAATCCTCTGAGTCTGCAGTTTTAACTGAGAGGAAATGTGCTGAGTTGGTCATCCGATCTACTATCACCTAAATTGAATCACACTGCCGACAAGTACGAGGTAGACCTATAATGAAGTCCATATTCACTTCCTTGAACTTCTAGGTGGGTATGTTGATATCCTGAGTCATACCCCTAGGTCTTTTTGGTGTTCAACTTTAACTTGCTAGTTGTTCGGGCACTTAGCCACATATTTTGCAATGTCTCCCTTCATGCCATTCAAGTAGTAGATTTCCCGTAGGTCATGGTACATCTTAGTGGCACCTGGATGGAGAAAATATCTGGAGCTATGTGATTCTACCAGTATTCGTTGTCTTAAGTCTTCAATGTTCAGAACACATAGTCTGCCTGGTGATTAAGCACACCATCGCCCCTTTTGGAGAAAGCCTCCACTTCTTTTCTTAGAACTGCTTCTTTTAGCTTGAGTTGTATGGGATCTTCATCCTGCTTTGACTTAACCTTGACAACCACCAAGGAAATAACCACAAATTTGTAGTCACCATATCAAGTTTTGAAGGCTATTGTCGGTATGTCACACTCCCTAATTCTAAGCTGATGATATCCTGACCTGAAATCTACCTTGGAAAAACAACTGGCTCCTTGAAGCTAATCGAACAAGTCATCAATCCTGGGTAGAGGATACCATTTCTTAACTGTAAATTTGTTCAGTTGATGATAGTCAACACACATTCTGAGAGTACCGTCTTTCTTTTGCACGAACAACACTGGAGCACCCCATGGAGATATGCTGGGCCTCATGAAACCTTTATCTAAAAGGTTTTTTAGTTGTTCCTCGAACTCCTTAAGCTAAGATAGAGCCATTCAATAAGGAGGAATATAGATGGGTTGAGTGTCTGGGAGAAGGTCTATGAAGAAGTCTATTTCCGACTTGGGAGGGACTCCAGGAAGATCCTCGGGAAACACATCAGGGAATTCACTGACAACTGGAACTGACTGAATAGTTGGGGTCTCGGAGCTAGAATCTTTTACCCGAACTAGGTGATAGATGCATCCCTTCTAAATGAACTTCCTTTCCTTACGGTAGGAAATAAATCGACCCTTAAGCGTTGAAACACAAACTAGCTCATTGGGGAACTGCAACCTAATGACTCTAGTTCTATAATCGATTGAGGCATAACCGGAATGTAACCAATCCATGTCAAGAATGAGGTTGAAATAGACCATGTGTAGCTCTACCAGATCAGCTAGAATGACTTTATTCAACACTGAGATTGAGTAGTTTTTATACACCCCGTTGGCTCTAACTGACTCACCAACTAGGGTAGAGACTGAGAATGGTTCCGAGTGGACTTTCGGAAGGATTTCAAACTAAACAGCTACATAAGGAGTCACGAACGATAGTGTGGCTATTGTATTTGGAAGGGCATATACATATAGGTGGAAAAGAGGTAACATACCCGAGATCACGTCAGGTGAACTCTCCTAATCCTGACGAGACAAAGCATAAAAGCAGTTTTGGCACTGACCGCCATCCGTACCTGAAGTATTACCCTGCTAGGGCTGCTGAAGTAGACTGAGCTCTCCCCCACCCAGCTAAAGGACACTCCTTTAACTTGTGACCAAGCTACCCACATCCGTAGCAACCCTCTTTGCCCATGCGGCATTCACCTGGATGGTTCTTGCCACATTTAGGACAAGCTGAGTGACGGTTGCTGGCACTATAACTCTAGGATTGAGAGCCAGATGCTCCACCCTTCTGATCCTTGCGGTACCGAAAAGAAGGGGTAGTGGCTAATGAGGATGTTTTGGTTCTGTATTGCTGCTGCAATGGGCAACTACTGCTGTCGGACCTCTGGTGGCTATAATCTATCTGACCTGTTCTAGCCCGCTTGTTCTCCCACTTCATATCCTTCAACTTTTATTCCTCAATCTGTTGGGCATGAACGATGAGGATGGAGAGGTCAATGTCCTTGATGATCATCGAGATTCTACACTCTTTAAGTACCAAGTCTGACACTACATTGGCAAATTTGAGCATGGGAGCCCTTGGCTCAACTACAATCTTTGGAGCATACCTTGACAACCGAGTGAACTCCAATACATACTCCTCCACGGTTCTATTACCCTTCCTTACATTCATGAATCCGTGACCTTGGCCTCCCTCATTCTTCAAGGAAAGAATCTATCTAGAAATGTAGTTGTGAACTCTTCCCACTCTACTGGCCCTGTTGTTGGTAGCCTCCCTTCCTTCAATTGGTCGTACCAAATCTGAGCAACCTCTTTCAATAGGTAGGCAGCCAAGTCAGCACTCTCCGCAAAACTAACACCCATAATCTGAGTGATCTTCCGCACCTCTTCTACAAACTATTGTGAATCCTCTCCCACTTTGGATCCATGGAAAGATGGTGGGTTCATCCGGGTGAAGTTCGGAACCCTAGAAACTGATGCAGACGCATTTGTATTCACTTGAACCACCTACTGGTTCACTTGGTTGGTCACCGTTTGAGCCAGCATCTAGATTGCCTCTCCAAATTCTGCTGAGGACACTTGGTCGTCCTAAGGGGCTTCTGGAGCTGGTGAGACAGATCTGTTGGCATTGCCAGCCCTCCTTCCATTTCCTCGTCTTAGAGGTATATTTTCATTGAAACGACTAGAGCACGAGTTTGGAGGACATTTATGGGATTAAACTTCAATGCACGATAAAGATTATGAATAAAATGGGAGTTTTCCTAATAACGTCTTGTATCCTCCTCGTCATAAGTGTGGCGCGCTTCACACCCATGAAAAGGACCCTACTTGATGCGGCTTTCAAACATCCTAGGAAACTCTAAACCTAGTGCTCTGATACCAAGTTTTTCACAACTCGAGTCTACACCCTGGATGAGACATGGTGCTTAGTGCCACAAGTGACCCCAAGCTAACACATGGTCTATCATTACACTGGTAAGCTAAGTAAACATAAGCGGAAGCTTTAGAAAATAATGATTATGTAAACAATACAATTAAAGTGTAAATGTAACCAAAAACAATACTACACAACTGTGTCTGAAATCCAACTACCACTGATGAGTTTCTGGGACAAGCCCCCAGCTAACTCTAAAGTCTAACTGAATAAAGAACTAACTGAACAAATAACCATTATCATCAGAAGATGAGGACTCACCAAATAATGTTGCTGAAGATATTGTCGAAGAAATATTACTGACGATGCTGAGACTGAGGACCTACACCTGTATCACAATATGATACAACATAGAAAGTATGCATCACTATTTTAAATGTACTGAGTAAGTGAGATACAAAATCGGCATGGAAAATAACAACTAAACTGAATTAACATGAAATGACCAACCTATACTTAATATAGATAAAACAAAGCTATAACTGGTATGGTCAATAGTGACCCTGACATATTGTCATAAACATGTCCTGGAATTGAGATACTGAACTAAGAAAAATTTAATTGAGCTGAACTAATACTATACTGACAAGTGGGAGAGTCTATAACCGACATATAACAACATGAGCTAAACGTGGAGTTCGATGTATACACCTCTTCGGAGAAAGCCCACTGTACCTTGCCAGGGTATAATGGCTGAGCTAGCTGATCACAAGGTTGAGGCCCATGGACCAATAACCTGTGGTGGCAACGTAGTTCTGGGAACCTGAGTGCGTTGAACCCTAGTCTACTCGGTGCTAAGTACTACTCCCACTGGATAGCCCAAGCTTGACTACTAAGCTAAATTCTCAATGCTTTGGTCCTGGACTAAGTCAAGAATACTTTTTTGGAATTACCTTGAGAGTATATCAGACCGGATAACTGTAAATTGGTGTTCTAAGACTGGCCAAACCTACTTATCTGGAAACATCATAAGCATCTAAAGAACAAACTTATAAATTAAAGTGTTGGTTCTAAGACTGTTAGAGCTACTTATCTGGAAACGTCATAATTGTCTAAAGAACAAACTGATAACTTGTTACTGAAAACTGGGACTGGCAGGTATTACTGACACCTCAAGAGACTGACTATAGTCAAACTAATCAGCTGACAATTCTATAAGATACTGAAATTTACTAAGTACTGACTGAGACTTAACAATCAATAAATCTACTCTTTATCATACAAGTGTATTATCCTGGTGATTTCAAGAACAATCAGAATCAAGCAACACTTCATATTTGGAATATGCTGAAATGCTCAATTCACTATATTCAAATAAACTAGGGCTAAAATCATATAATTTCATGAAATGAGATAATGACCAGAAATATAGCTAACAATATCCCTCAATACTCATGATAGTTATCACAAGAAGAAATCCATAATTTATTGACAAATGAACTCTAACTTTGAACTTCAGGACTAGAACTAATAAGCATTTCATAAGATTTTTGGGATACAAGGGAAGAACTTTTCCTTTTTTGAATTCCCACATACCTGGAGTCGAATTTTTTAAAAAGGATCTTGAGAATCCGAAGAGAAAACTTGAAAGCCCTAGCTTGCTCTAAGAGGACTGTCAGGAACTTCTTTGCTCTGGAGATTGAGAGTTGAGTGAAATGAGAGGGATTTAGTCAATTACCCATTTAATTCTCTCCATAACGTACCCAAAATGACGCAGTTTAGGAACTAAAATAGCTAAAAGTTTTTACAAAAATTCCCCCAAAGGCAAAAGTCTGATAACTCCTAGATGGGGACCAACAGGTCATACAACGAGTCGTTGGTAGATACCACGACTTGTTGGGACCAGTCCTTTGTACTGGGCCTGGAGCTAGGGCTCACTGGAATCGGGCAACATAAGGGGACCATGAATCATTGGATAAACCAACAGGTCGCTGGTACCTCTCGTTTCCACTAGCAGGAAAACTTGGTCCCTCTGCTAACAGATGACACAATGATCCATCAATAGAACCAACAGGTCATTATGTCTGCTCGTGGCCAACACTACCAGGATTTGAAATCCGGCGACGGTTGGAAACGACGATTTGTCAAAGGTGACAACGAGTCGTTGGTTCCACTCATTTCTTTTGGGAGATGTCTGGCATATTTTTGTACTGCGCAACAACGACTCAACAGAATGAGTTGTTACTCTTTGTAATGGGTCATTGCATGAATCATTGGTTCTCAGATGGAATTCCTACAACTCAAACAACGACTCATACAACGGACCGTCGGTGCAGACAAGAACTCGTTGTCTGAGTTGTCCTGAGACAAAAAAAAATTTGGTTCCTTAAAAATGCTTTAAAATGTAAGAGAAACTTGTTCATGCTTTCGGAATCATATTAACCATGAAATTTCACTAAATATTTCCCCCTTGATTGGGCATCCATACTTTTAGAGATTTAAATCATGAAATATAGAATAAAAAAGTAAAATCAGCCCAAATAAATTCGAAATTGACAAATTTGACATGCTACTATAAGCTCATTTCAAATTTTAAGAAATCATGAAATTTGATAAAGACCCATAAAGTTCTGGTAACTTTAAACATAGAATTAGGGAGAAATTGGGCGTGGGTAGGGACTAAATTACCCATTCAAAACCCCACATACCTGGAAATTTCATGATTTTCTACTCCCTTGAAGAACCCTAAGTGGAAACTTGAAGAACTTGAAGAAAATGTCTTGAAACCCTTCCTACTCCATTCTCTAACACATGCAATAGCTAAAATGAACTTAACAAGAGTTTTAATCCCTTAAAGACCCTGTTCTGGCCTCAAAACGACGTCGTTTAGGGCCCAAAAGCATAGAAAAGTCGAAATCGCCCTTACTCAAATTTCCTTGAAAAGCAGTTCTGGCCCCGACCACGAGTCGTACCATCAAGTCACGACTCATGGTTGCCTCTTGTGGTCACTTCACCCTTTTTCCCAACTTTCTTAATTTGTCCATGACTGGTAACCCACGACTCCTACCGCCATCCTATGGGTCGTACTTTCAATCGTGGTACCATCCACCCAAACCACTACGAATTAACCACAACTCCTCAGCACGACTCGTTGCTACATCTTACGAGTTGTACCATCACCCGTGACGACTCACTCTAGCACCACTTAGATATTCTTCATGACTCCTAACCACGAGTCATACCTTCTCACCACGGCTCGTAGGACTACCCATGACACAACCTTAGGCTCCAGATTTCATCACGACTCGAGTCATGAGTTGTAGGTCCTCACCACGACTCGTGTCCCGAGTGTTACTAGTGCAAATTCCAGGTCTTTTATAGTTTTCAACTTCAACTCTCGGGTCTATTCGTAGGCCCCTTTTGGGGTGTTACAATATATCTCCCCCTTGGAAACATTCATCCTCGAATGTAGGGAAACAAGCAGCAAACAAAAGCATACGATCACTATATATAGATGTTAATCATTGTCATTCAAGCCGAATAGAACCACATAGCTGGTATGAGTTCAGACATCACTTACATACATCATATCATAAAATAAACTTAGACGCATGAATAGAACATGAAAACCTGAATGGAACTTTTAAGACAAAACTAATACCTGAAATTGAAACTGGGACCATAGGGAACAAATGAGGGTATTTAACCATCATATCCGCTTCGGCTTCCGACATAGCTCCCTCAACATTCTGGTTTCTCCATAACACCTTTACTGAAGCCACTTCCTTGTTCCTTAACCTTCGAACCTGACGATCCAAGATTGCAACAAGGATCTCTTCATAACTGAGGCTATCCTTCATGCCAACACTTTCCACCGACACCACTAAGGCTTGATCTCCCATGCACTTTCTCAAGAGTGATACATGAAATACGGGGTGAACCGAAGCCAACTCTTAAGGTAACTCTAACTCATAAGCTACCTTGCCCACTCATCTAACGATCCTGTACGGGCCAATATAGCGGGGGCTGAGTTTCCCTTTCTTCCCAAATCTCATTACTCCCTTCATGGGAGATACCTTCAGAAACACCCAATCATCGACCTCGAACTCAAGCTCCCTTCTCCTCACATCTGCATAAGACTTTT
>JACEIK010009260.1:0-38441 GCA_018107945.1 Datura stramonium
GTAGCTTGTTTCTCTTTTTCATGTACATCTGTATACTTAAGAAGGTTAAAAAGTACGCCTTATACTTTATACCACTTTATTTGCTGTGCAAAAGTTCGTCCTATTAAAGGTATCACATATCTTTATAATTGTTCAAGCTCATACTCGTTTCTCTCATTATTATTGTTATTATGTTTTCTCTGCAGCCCGAGGATTTTTGGTTCAATGCACCAAAGAAAGGGGTAGTGGTTTTTGCTCTTCCAGGCGAACCTGGACTTGCAGAATTAGCTGGGGATTTCAAAATTCATTTTCATGACCGTCAAGGAGACTTTTACTGGTAAAATTACTAATATGAAGAGTTTGAAGGAAAATTGCATACTTAGACACCCTACTATTATGCTTCATGGACCATTAAGTCCTCTAAAAATTTCTATCACCCTAAAGTTTCCATTGTATCCCCTGGCAACTCTTGATTCTTGTAAAAGGATATGCTATTGCCAGATCCTCCCTTTCTAGTCTTGTGTATAAATGCACTATAGATTGCTGAATTACATCCTTTATGCCTCTTTGACACGCTATCATAGAAATCATTCTATACAACTTTTACAAATTTTACTTGAGTTATCTTTTTCCTATCAGTCCAACTTGTTAACTATGGTTTCATTAATTTTCTACTAGTACTCCCATAATTGATAGACTTATCTATTAAAAGAGTGGTCATGTATATAATAAGAACTTCTCAAGCAAAATACTATTTACATATAGATGGGTAAGTCAAGTGTATATTATTTATTTAACGAATTAGGGCTGTGGAATTAAGTTTAAAATTTCCGAGTCCTATATTTGTGACCCTGATAATTCATATTGATTGGAATCCCGAATTGTCTAGCTTACATATAGTGGTGTGCTTTTATGCATCTTTAAGCAGTAAAATTAACTTAATAGTTTTAAGAGGAAAAAAGGGATCTGAAATGAGGGCTTCGAGATAATTTGCTTTTATTAGAGTAAGTACTCACTGAAATAAGGTTTAGGGAAAACCTTCTACATCACTCATCAACAAAAGCTTATTGCACTTCACAGTAGTAGAAACGGAAGAACTGAGATTTGTCAGTACATTTTTGTGAAACTCTGTTTAATTTACTAGATTACATCCCCAAGGCTCCTAATTTGGAATTCATATTCCTCTTTTGATCTTTCAGTTGGCTGAATACAACAATGATAGAGAACAGGAAAGTCCTGAACACAAGTGATCTTGATGGTTTTGACAAGGTAATTTCTTAGTTGATTCAGTGGATTTTTCCAATACTAATGGTTGTAGTAGGTGCCATTGGCGTGTACTATAAGTCTTAACAGAACTTTTAACACAATCTAGAGTACTTCTTGTATCTCTCTAATATATGGTGTCTTCATTTTGTGACTGCTATATATTGGCCTTATTGTGCAGAGAAAATTACCATCACCTGGTTTCCAAGTGGAAGTAGTCCTTGCAGACTATGGTGCTGCCTTTCCTGCTCGACCCAAATCAGAAACTGCCACCGGAGAATCAGCTGACAGTTCAAGTGCTAATCCTGCCCCCATGTCTAATCCTACCTCAGGCGGTGAGCCTGTGGATGGAAGTAACATGAACCAGCACCCTGAGAACAATGACAAGGACGATGTGTTCTCAGACAATGAATCTGAGGAAACTGGAAAGTCAAAAGCTGGACAAACAAAAGCTACTTCTGAAGCTAGTGCTCCTGCAGATGCAAAACCCCCTTTATCCAAGAACAATAACGATTCAGAAAAATTATCAAGCTTGACACAGAAGACGGAACAAGTTTCATTGGGAGACACGAGCTCTGTACACAGCGAGCCCAAAAAAGATGCCTCAGTCGGAGCTACATCTAGTGTTGATGTGTCCAATCCGGTTGGAGGAGTGAGTGATTTCAAGGTAATGGCAGCTGATGCATCTGTTTTCTCATTTGGTGATGAAGAGGATTATGAAAGTGACTAAAAAGTTCTGGTCTGAAATTCATCAAGATGTACATAATAGCTTGCGTCGGATGCTAGGATCTAGCTTGTTGGATTCCGTTCATTTCTTTTATGTTGTCATTTTTACTTGTTCATGACTTAGCATTTGGTTATCAGTTTGATAAAGCTATGCCACAGATACCTTGGGTTGAAATTGTGTTAAATTTGCAATACCGTTCTGAAAGTTGTTATGGAACATATCAAATGTAATTTTCACTGCTTTTCGTGACTCAGAGAATCTGGCCTCCTTTTCTGCAAGGCAGTGGAGATATCTGGACTGCTATTAAAAGACACTGATTTAAGTGCCAAAAGTAATGTTGGCTGAACTGGCAAAGATGGTGCTTTCGATTAGTTTATGTATTATCATAGCAAAGGAAAAGTGAGCCCAAATAAGCACATAATATACAGCCCAGAAGTATGACGAGCAGCAACATAAATCTTTTCAGTATATGTGATCTTAATGCATTTGCCAATAATTCCTTGTCAAAATATGTCTGTCAAATAACTTCGTCAACCCCTGCTAACATGGCCTTTCCCTACCAGGACCAAACAGCAAGTATTTCGGTCATGTAGTTTAGGTCTTATTTGTTTCCCCGAAAAGAGAAGATCATTCTACATCAAGACACTGTCGGATCAAATTGAAAATTTCAGATTCTAAATTTAATTTTGAGAAGGGCAACAACAAACGAGTGTACTTTTTCTTTTCTTTTATTTGTTTTTCTTACGGTTACATCATACATGTGGATGTTTGAGGTGTAAACCTAATGACATAAAAGGCTCGAGTAGTCTTTCTATTTTAATTCAAGTGTTTTAGATTGGTTGATACTAAGTTTTTTTAAAAAAAAATTTAATCTTAAATTAAAGATATATTAGTATAATGTGTTTTTAAATTAAAGAAAAAACTGAAATATTTACCAAAATAATTGTCGATAATTTACAAGAAACTCTAGTAATTTCCTTGTTATTAAGACGCGTATCACGTATGTCCCAAATCAGTCGCGCCACGCGGATAGACAAACAGAGCAGACTTGGTACATTGTACCCGCCTTTTCTGTTTCCTTGGCCGTGTTTTTGTCGTCGCCGCCGCTCTCCGCCGCCCTTGAAGTCTTCTGCAGAACAAAGTCTATATATGCCCCTAGAGGGTTACATTCCAATCAATTTCTGTCAAAAATCAGTAGAAATTTTTCTATTTTCCCCTTTACTTATTTAGTTCTTCGTCCCTTTCAACCCTTGTTCACAAGCTTTTTGTTATCTTCTCGTCAACCGTGACCTAGCATTTTCTAGAAACGAAGACGGAGCACTATCTATTGGCAGAAGATTTTCCTTCTAACCTACTCTATTGATTTTTCTGATTGGCAAATTCAAAAAAAAGTAAAATTAAACCCAAGTCCTTTTTTCTTCCATGTCGATGATATCTGGCATCCAAGGCCAACTTCTCGAAGTCACAGGTATTTGAGAGTTTCGTGACTTTCTTCTTTTCTTTATGATAAAAGTGAAGTACCCTTTATAGAATTGTTTTATGATTCGGTATTTGGAAAATCTTTGCAGTGGTTTCTTGCAATAAATTGAAGGACACTGAATGGATTTCAAGGCAAGATCCCTATGTTTGTCTTGAATATGGTAGCACCAAATTTCGAACTCGTACTTGTACAGGTGACCTTTTTTATTTAAAAAAAAATTATATCTCGCAGTAGTTGTTTTGTTCTTTTGTATTGTAATTAGGGAAAGTTGACGCGTTTGTTGTTGCTGGAATTATATGTAGATGGTGGCAAAAACCCAACATTTCAAGAGAAATTCGTGTTTACACTCATTGAAGGATTGCGAGAGATTAATGTTGTGGTCTGGAATAGCAATGCCCTTACTTATGATGATTTTATAGGAAGTGGAAAGTGAGTTTCTTCATTATATTTTGTTTTGTGTTTGTCTCACAGAGAGTACTAATCTTTGTTCAATTTGCTAATTCTAGGATTCAACTACAGAAAGTTCTCTCAATGGGATATGATGATACTGCTTGGCCAATTCAGACCAAGACTGGCAGGTACTTATCAGAAAACTACTTCCTATTTGCTCTCCTGATGTGTTGTTCTTTTTGGTAAGGTTAGTGGCAATTTGTATATTAGTGCTTTTTTGTGTTGAAAGACTCGAGCATGTGTAAACTTAGGATCACTTTTACCCTTTCGATTTGTCACCTAAACTAGATTAAGGGTGAGGATTCTAGGAAATAAGTGGGTTTCTTATTTATTTTCTTGTATTTAGTACGTATGCAAAAAATATTATCCTTAGCTCATTTATATAAAATTTAAACAAATACTATGAGAGATGGCGTGTCGGGTGGTGGGGGTGGGGACACTATGCCCGTGCTTTTTGCCTTATCTCTTACTAAGAAACTAATCTAAATAAAAGTCAACTTTTTCCCTTCTTGCTTTAGTGAAGTAAGGGGCGCTAATAAGACCTTCCTTCAGCTGGCTTCACCTTCATTTGAAAGCAACTTATTTTCCTAGAGAAAATATTTATCCAAAAATTTTGATCAACCGAATATGAGAAAATCAAAAGAAAATGTTTTCCTCCATACGGAACACCCCCTAAATAACTACTAACTACTTTGGTTTCCTCCAACTGCTTTGACATACATAAGTATTTGAACCCAAAGTAGCCTCTTTTTTAATATTACGAGCTTAAATAGACATGAAATTATTTTATTTAATCCCAGTACATCCCACTTTTAAAAAGTTTAGTATCATCCCCTGTAATTATTTTCTTTGAGCTCTCTTATGTTGATTTTCTCTTAGTAATGTTAAATACATAGTTAAGATTAAATCTAAGGAATCCATAGAGTTGGACTCAGTAAATTAAGAATTTTAAGAATTCGTTGAAATTGTTTGTCAGGAAATTTCTCGAGAAGGCAAGCACGACATGCATACAATGACCACAACTTACAGTGTTATGATTAAAAAAAAAATTGTATACAGAGCGATGGTCAGTATACTTCAGGATGGTGTTGCAGCTGCAACTTTTAGGCTTAAACTGTGGTAGTGGTTGTGGTCAAGATATTAGGTGCAGAGTATGTTCAGGTTGTTGTCTGAGAAACCGCAGAAAGCTTAGTATCTAGATATTTTTTTATGATAAAATGCGGTCATGCACAAACCTTATAAGAGTCTTTTCATAAGAGATGCTTAAGATTGGTTTTTCCTAACATAACAATGAAAAATCTATTGTTAACAACACCTAGCTGAAGGAGCTGCAACTTAATGTAGAGGAGAAAACCGCAGAACAACTACATTCTTAGTTATGGGTAAGTAAAAGAGATTTAATCAAACAATGGAAGATTGATACAAGCCCCTACATTACAGTGATCAAGGACAAGTATCCTTTAAGTCATTGAGAAATCTGAAGGATCTAGGACAACTCATGTAATTGCATTTAGATAAATATGAGTATCACTTGTTGGTACACCAAGGAAAAGATATTAACTTAACTAAAGACTTGCAGAAAAAAATTCCATCAGTCTTGCTGTTTGCCTATCTCAGATGACTAACTTACTGTTAGTCATAAATGTTTTCACTTGTGCCAAGGTCAAAGGATATAAGGGGAAATTAACATACTGTTTTGCTTTTTCAATGCCTGCAAGATGGGAGTGGGTTAAGTTGGTATTCATTTGCCGTCTTTGATACTCATCCTTCTGTATTTTCTTTTCTTTCTAGTTCTGAAGCTGATTTTATTGGTTGGTAAGGAAGACGTAATCAAACCTCCTTGAAAAAATATGAGAGGTTTACTGTTCTGTCTTGTTTAATCAACTTCTTGTCACTTGAAGTATTTGATTCACTATTTCGTTATACCTTGCTTATTTTAATTTGTTGTTACTGATAAGCTTGAATACTTTCTGTTTTCAACTACTTTGCATAAGGACCTACAGCGTGAACCTTTTTCTCTCTGTTATTTCATTTTTGATTATACACGATATAGCAACTTATAGTGTGCCGCGTTCATCCTCTTCGGAATTTTTCTTTACAACAAGTGTCACTACGAGAACTTTTCTTCCCCACCAGTTCATGGATCAGTCATTTTCACCTGGAGCCATCTATCCTTTTAGACATGCATTAAGTGTTGGCCAAAACCAATGGCAAGCATGATAGTTTATCTTGGGGCAAGGGAAAACCTCTAGTCAGGTGCAGAATTGCAGCTTATAATATTAAGGTTTGATATTTCTATATTGTTGGAAAGAAATTCTTAGTTGTTTGTTAGGCCTTCTGGTATTTGAGCTGAAGTCAACCATAGGGATAAACTTTTTTGGTGATCCATGGCATAGCAGCGATATGGTGGTGGGTAGGTTTATTGTGCCAAATCTTGATGGATTCATGGAAGTGAAAAGGTAGTTTTTAATTTTCTGGAGTATCTATTTCAGTATAATTTGATAGAAGAGAGCAGTTACTTGGATAAGTCCACGTGTTTCCTGATGTGAACTAGAAGATATTCTTTTAGGGAGTGCTTGTCTGTCATGTGAGAAGAGAAGTAAAGCGAAACATCAATAAACATCAATATTTATTGTATGAAAACAAAAGCAGAAAAAGAGAGTTCCATCCATAGATTATCTGCCTTTGTTTTCTGGATGAATTGCTTCCTCTCATTCTCCATGGGAGGAACCTTGCTGACTCGACTCACTTCTTCTAGTTCAGATTTTAAACACTTGTTTTAGCCGCATCAAGGTACATGAAATTATGCCTGAAATTTTGTTCATGACTACGAACCTTGTGATTAACAGAAACCCTCATGTAGGTCGCTATAACTATCTATATAAGCAATTAATTCAACTTTGAGATTCTCTAAATCTATCTGATGAGATTGTGCTGTATCTTTGGATCTTTTGGTCATTTTGTTTGTCTCTCGGAGTTGTAAGTAATTGAAGTCTCACAACTTATACTGGAGAGATATAAAAGGATTTGACAGATAGGAACAGAAGGTGTTGAAGCTTTGTTATTCCTTCTTTTACACAGGCATGCAGGAGAAGTTCGGCTGATAATGTACTATGCTAATGCCAATGCTAATGTAAGTAGTACTGTGATCTATAGCATCCCCTCCCTCCCCCGCCCCCTGCCCCTTTTCATTCTGGCCCCAAGAGATATCTTTCTAATATATCCTTGACATGTTTTCTCTTTAAATTTCCAGAAGCCGGCAACAAGTTATGCTCCATCATATACAGCACCACAGCCGCATCCACCTGTGTACTCTGCTCCTCCACCACATATAGCTTCTTATCCACCAGAAGCAGCTTATCAAACACCATCTCCATATCCTGCATACCCGCCTCATTCAGCAGCATATCCACCAACAACTTATCCTCCTCCTCCTCAACCAACTGCTTACCCTCCAGTTTATCCACCACCTTCATCATATCCTCCCATGTCTTATCCACCACTTTCAGTATATCCTCCTATGTCTTATGTACCACCAGAACAGGACTACTCTTATCCTCCAGGTGACTATGCTTGTAATACGTAGTAATTTCTTTCATTTTTTTTCTTTTTTTCTTTCCTAACTTCTCTATTTAATCTTTATAACTTTTACCAGGTCCATACCCTGGAACATATCCTCCGCGACCTTACTGAGGCCACCTTTCCTACATGCTTGGGTGAAGAATGTGCATACAAGTTGCTTATGGAAAAAAAAGAAAAAAAGAAATGTGCATATAGGTTATTACTAACAGGTTTCGCTTAGACATATCTATAATTGTAAATCATCGAAAATTCAAGGCTTGGATGACTTGTTTGTAATAGTTTTTGCTGAACTGTATTCTATACAATTTCAAGAAACAAGACAAGCTTATTAGTTTTGTTGCCTGTTTTCGTCGTCCTTGTGTGGAATATAGGGAAATTCTCGTCTCAAATTCAACTGCATTTGATAGTTGAAAGAGGCCTTGCAGTTGATTGCTGATCGCAGATGGGTTATTCTTCTACTTAACGACATAATTCCGATGATAATATTCTTCAGTCAGCTACACTTCTGTTGAAACAGTCACATGTGACTTGAATGAAAAAGAACATATTTATATACTATAGATTTGCCTCATTTATTAGTCCATACAATAGATTTTTCTTCATTTAATGCTAATTGTGTTGGACAGCAGCAGATCTTGTAGTTTGCTGGTTTCAATCATGAATGATAGATACTCAAACATTGAGTCACTTCTCTGGCTTGTCTGCAAAAAATGTGTGCCTGCCTAATGGATACTTGTTCCTTTCCATCACAATTTCAGTTTGCCTTCAACCAGTATATTAAGAAGAAGAGCAGCACCACAGGTGCGCGTCTGAATTCATGTCTCAATTCCAAACGAGCTGAGAACGGCTATATGAATACAATAAGAACAATTATATCTCGATTCTAAACAAGTTATATGAATTCATGTCTGCATATCATATTATCTTTCTGGGAACAAAGGTGTACGCACCGGTTGATGATGTCACATCAGGTTGAAATTTGTAATAATCCAATGAATAGACATATGAACTAGAAAAATCAATTGGTCGTTTTGACCATGTGGTTTACCACTAAGTCAATTGTACTCATAGAGATTCAACATATTTACTGTATAAAGTTTTATGAGGTGGCTTTCGGTGTTCCACTATCATTGCCCTTTCAAGTGAATGTGGCTTCTAGTTGTGTCCCACTACATTACATTATAGTATTAAGGTTCAAAGGTCTTGAGTAGTCAACCTCAGTTGGTGTTTTACTACTTTTCACTAGTTAGAAAAAAGCACATCCCCCTTCTGACTTTTCTCAAATTCTCATGTCTGCCTGTGACTTGCCATCGTGAAAAACTCAAATCACTACTTATCGTTAATCCTTCGCTAATTAAATTACATTATAGCTAACATTAACAATTTAAAAGTTTTTTTCTATAGGATTAACTTGATATATCAAGTTGCCAATTTGCGCTTATAGTGAAGATTTACTTGTAATTTGCTCACAAGTGAACTGATTATATAAATATTTATGTTTGGTTGCGAAAATAAAGTTTCACGTTAATATCTAAAATAAAATGTAGAAGCTATATATAACGTATAGCAATGTTTTTAATAGTGTGAGACTTTTGAAAAAGATTGTGTGGGCTTGATTTAAAATGAATAATATTATATCATGTCAAGAGTATTATTTCGTTGGCTTAGCCTAATAATTGGTATCTAAAGGAATGGTTCAGTAAGACAAGTATGAAGATGGTGGAATGATAGCTTGAGGTCGAACTTATTGTCTTTGCTCATTTACAGGTCAGTTTATAAATACCTTTTTTCTATAATTTGGAGACGCTTACACAAAAAGAAGTCTATGAGCTTTGATGAAATACTTTGTTTGATGTGCTTGACACACAGTCAATCTCCAGATAAGTTTATAGGTGACTGATCACGTGAAACTTAGCTAAATGGAAAAATTGTTGGATGCTTGAACAAATTCCACATAAAAAAAAATCTACATATTAGGTGCAACGATATTTTTGATGATGTAAGATCTTTAAAGAAAAATCATGCACGCTTGACTCAAAACAGATAATAACACATCATATTAAGAGTATATGAGATTGACTTAGCCAAACATTTTACACTACAGAAATTAAACTCTTTTTTGATTTAAGAGGATATACTTTTTATCTACAAATAAGACTGCGTACGCGTCATTTTTCTCAAACTTTACTTATGAGATTATACTAAATATATTATTACGAGCCGGAGAGATTGCTAAATGAGGTTGAACAGGGAACTATAGAGATTTAGAAGAGAAGAGAAATGATAGAATGAAAATGGAATAGGTGATTTGGTACGGTATTATGGAGTGAAGTGAAGCAACAACCATGGCATGGGGGCCTATTTTGACTTTTGATAAATAATGATGTAAAGAGATTTTTGGGTGTTGGGATTTTAGTGATTGCCAGGCATTATTACTGTTTCATCTAAAAGTTAATGATGCATATTATAACCTTAATTAACCACTATAAACACAGCTGTATAACTAACTTTGTCTCCTCTCTCTTCTTTACTTTCTTATTAGTTGGTTTAGGCTGGCCATTACCTCATTCTCTTAATTGCAAATACATCAACTAATAACCCCCTAATCTATGTACGTTTTTCACCATTGCAATGAGAAATTGAATAATGAATTAAATTAATTTTTGGTTATGCCACCACTTTTTTTTTTTTTTTTGGTGAAAGAGAACTATAATGTTTATTCAATTAATTACACGTTAGAATATTCGTAACAATCCTTTTTTTTTTCATCACAATTACAAGTTTTTTGATAATCATCTGTAAATTCTTGATTTAGACAAAAAATATAGAATGACCTATAATGATTGTCGTTTTTAGACACTATAATTGGTATTTTTTTCAATAATCATCTACAAACTCTTGATTAAAGTGAGAAATATAGAATAGCCTATAACAATTATCGTTTTTTAACACTACAGTTGATAACTTTTTTTTCCTTTTTGTTATGTGATTTGATATGTATGATTTAGTTTTCAACCAACTGGTCATCTAATCACTAAAGTTGACTTTGGTTTTATATTGATTTAGTTTTGAACCAACTGGTCATTTAATCACTTATGAGATTTTCATATCCATAAAGAGGGGAAAAAATTTAAATTATATGTTCAAATAAAATTTCAATTTCAAATCGTGTCCAGACGAACTCTAAAGTTGTAATGTTTTTTTTTTTTTCCTTGTTAGAATTGCGGTATTAAAGATTTGCTAATTTCTGCTTGTTGCTTTTACCAAATTTTTACTTCCATTAATTATGATTATAGTAGTATTAGTATTTACCAGTAGGAATAGTACTATTATTTTTAATTGTTAAAAGAATTCCAAGCCAACAAATGGTGCAGAGAGTACGTTTAAAAAAGACAAAGAGTACTGACTGACAAAGACGAAATCATTTATGACTTTTTGAACTCCATAAAAAATTTACAATTTTAGCTCATTTTATTAATTAATTCTTCCTGGTACAATTTCTACTTTCCTCATAATTATTTTCCCTTCCCTATCGGAGTAGCAATTTTTTTTCCTTCGAAGATCGTATCATAATTGGAAGGTTACTCTTCTACTGATCAATAAATCATAATGCAATTATTTGTTTCAAGTTACTCTTTTTTATTTTAATTTATGTAATACAGTTTGATTGTTAAATAGACAAATAAATTAAAGTAATTATAATTATATCTATTAATAAAATATTTTCCTTTAATTATTGGAGAGCTCTCTACTTTTTTCTTTACAGATTAAATTATCAGGATGATTTTTTTATGGAGATTCAAGCTTGTGAAATGTCTCACCATTCTTACTGAACAATAAAACTCAAACTGACTTTTAAGCATAATTAATACGATGACCACTGTAATATTTCTCATGGTAAAGTGACGAGAAGAAAGAGTATTAGGAATTGAGGTTTATTAGGCCAAGTGAAAATTAAATGGAGAATAACTTGCAGACCACGAGATAAAAATATATTTATATAGGCGACATATCGGATAATAAGGATGCGACATGAAAAGTGTCGTCCAAAGTAAATATGTGTTCAAAATTTAAGAAACAAAAGACAATTTTATTGAGAAAAAGTATGATACGAGGAATAAATATAATTTTTAAGTACATGAACAAATATGATGCTTTTCTATACTTATCTTATATCTCGATTTACGTGACCGCAGCTTTCTTTTAGTCGGTCTAAAAAGATACATTTTTATATTTAATAACAATTTAACTTTAAAATACTCATTTCACCTCTAATCATATAAACATTTATAATTTATTTTTAAAATAATAAATTTTAAAAATATATTTTAAATTTTATACCCAGTCAAATTATAGCATGTAAATTAGAGCGGTAGGAGTAGTGATTGCTTTAACAATTTTGAAAGATGCGATTATTGTGGATAAATATGATGCTTTTCTGTACTTAATATTTCTTTATCTCAATTTATGTGACATATTTTTAGCTAGTTTAAAAAAAATTATATTTTTATATGTAGCAGCAATTTAACTTAAAAAACTCTCATTTCATCTTTAATGAGATTATTTCAAATAATCATTAAATATTTATGATTTGTTTTAGATGATAAATATCGAAAGTCTTTTATATATTTTTTTAGCTTATGCTTGGTCAAATTACAACATGCTCACTATCTGTTTAGTTTAATTGATGGGATAAGATTCTTGTATTTCGATAAGAAAAAGAAAAATTAATAAGGATGGTTATTTGATTAATATAATTCTATTAATTTTTAAAATATTAAAATAATTAACTTTTCGTATTTTAGAATGAGCTTTAAGTCTCAAAATTAGAATTAAAAAAATATAATTAATTATTATTTAAATTTTAAAATTAATAAATATTTTAAAATAATTATTTTTAATATATCAGGAAAGGCAGTATAAATTAAAACGCAAGGAGTAAGTGGTGATTGCTTTATCAATTTTGAAAGATGTGATTATTATGGAAAACCGAGACATCATAAGGGCAGGTTTGGAAGCTACTGTTTCGCCTCTACACTTAAAATCAATCAAAAAACCCTCTTTTTCCCAGCACTATATTTCGACTTTTCAGTTTCCTCTATAACTAAGTGCGTCTCTCTATCTATCTATGCCTATTCCATGTTTCATGGACAATCTAATCTATCTACAAATAATACACTTAGACCTATAAATTTTTTACTCCATATACTTACTTAAAATAATAATATTTTAAATGTCACATTATTTACAAAGAACATGTCAATATAATAAATAAAGTAGAAAATTATTTGCACGATATTTATTTTAACAGTGTATTTTAATTGTCCATTTAGTAAAATCAGAGATAATTCATTATTTAGGCTTTTAATTTACTCTTAATTTTTAATAATAGTCATTTTTAAAATCTTGAATTTATTATATTCTGATATAAAATTATTTTATTCCTTAAAATATGACAAGTTAATATTAAACAGTAAAAATTAAACGAAGCAAATATTTAAACTCGTATAGAATACTTGATGCAGAAAAATTGAAGCAACTACAAAGTATATTTCGACGAGAATGTAGTACTGAAGTATTTCTAGTTTAGTAAAAAAATTATGATTCTCATGAAAAGACCATATCTTTACTGTTGAATGGGTCAATATGGTTAAAGGAGTAATATATGCTTTTTATGAAAATAAAAAGACAGTAATATTGTTTAATTGAGCTCTACTGGCATAATAACGCAAGTTTTATAGGTCAAACACATGTCAGCTGGTCGAGTTTAATCGATTTGAACCGCCGAGAAATGAAGTGGTATCTCATCATTTTGTATTTGATCGCGTCCCATTATCGATGTTAAATTTAAAATTTAAAGTGATGATGCGGATTAGCCTGATTCCAAAATAATGTAATCGGGAATGTTTAGTTGCCGATCGCGATAAATTTTTTTTCTAAAGTAATCATTCTCGAAGAATTTGGGATTTGCTTTATAATTCTCAATCTATAATAACGACTCAAACATGCAGATTTGGATGAATATGAAGGGTGTAAATGTAGGATGTTAGTGGGATTTAGACCTACAAACATACCTTTCTTTCCTCACTCGTAATACATCTGATTTCCATGACACTTATTAATTATTATACTATGCTCATAGAAATAACACAAGCATTTAATTACATTTTCTTTATCAATGACATTGTCTGATAATTACATCTAAGATAATTCAATAAAATTTACTTGATCTTTTTATTTTTTTATTTCATGATTTGTTATCTTTATTCGTAACTTCAATTATTATAATTAGCAAGTTACTTAGTATAAATAATATAATATTTGATTGTTTATTAATCTGTGTTTCCCAAAATTTTGATATAAATTCAGTATTATTGTGAATTACTGATTTAAGGGTAATTAATGAACTTTCATTCATTTTCTCGAAAAATAACACAATGCTTAACTATCTTTAACCTTCATAGGAATTTGCAGCACTCAAATCTTTCATCAGGTCGTATGTGCGGTAAGTAAAGACGCGTAAATGTCTTGTATAATTACCTTTATAATGCTTCTCTGTCTGCCACTCTCCTTAACAATAATCTTGTGACCTCTACGCAGCCTCCTCACTGGGTATTTGCGTCTTTTCACCGTCGCGTCTTTCCGAGCGGGTTTGAAACAACCCTTGACATCCAGTATGGATGCCACTTCCACCTTGTCCTAGATACGTCATTCTTAATTTTATCTTTCCTAGTATGCCTGCAAATTCACTTCAACATCCCTCATTTTCGTAACTCTCATCTTCTAGATATGAAAATTCTTAATTGGCGACGTTACATCTCGATAACGTATATAGTCGGCCTATTCTGGCTCTTCTTGAAAACTTACCTTTAAGTTTTAGTGGTACATTCTTATCACACAAAACTTCGGAGCGAGCCTGTTTTATCCCATCTGTAATATAATGTGTGTATCATGGTCGATCTCGATTTTTAAGTAAAGGGCTTCAGGAATATTAAAAAAATTTACATAGCGAGATGCGAGTATAAAGCGCCGGCGCCAGTATTAGCGCCATCTTAACATCAAAGTAATATATACTCACCATTAATTTAAATAATTTTACAAATCAAGTCAAAATCATAAAAACAAATAAAAATATTAAAAAAATCAAAAAAGATAAAAAATATATAATTTTTAAATAATCTGATGATGGTGTAAAAAATTATTTACAATAATGAAATTATAAATTTAAAACTTAATATTTTAAGTGATGTGATAATATAAAGGAATTTACACTATCAAATGTCTATAAATTAAACTCTTTAAAATTTATGTGATGAGAAGATTTGGGTTGGTGTGTGTGCCTTTTTCCCATTTCCGTAGCAGTATAAAGTATCGTATATATATGCTTCAATTTTGTATATTTGTACATAAAAAATGGCTTCCCCTTCAGTTTGTCCTATTTTTTGTCTTGAGGTAATGATAAAAAATATATTAATTTTTATTATTTTTACAAATTTAAGTATTTAAATTAAATTCAATTTCAAAATTAAAATTTTTAATTTGAATTATCATTTTATTATATTTCTTTTGAATTATCATTATATTTTCTTTTACAGTGAAGCTATCATGTCCCATGTGTTAAAATACATTTCGAAACTGACTAAAATAATTATCAATTATTTTCTTTTTTAATTTAAACTATCATCATCTACTCAATTATGTTTTAATATCTGATAATTAAAATATAAAACTAAAAATAATGATTCTATTATTTCTTTTAAAATCATTTATCTCTATTTTTCTCTTACCATTGGAATACCAAGAAAGTGGAAAAAAGTAGAAAAAAAGAAAACCCAAAGCCCCAAACAAAAATCATCGAAATCTCCTTTCAGACCCAACCTCAAATGAAATACAATTACATATATGTCTACACATTAAACAAAAAGGACAAGCGTGACATCCACTCTGATAAATCTCTTTCTTTTCTTCTTTCCCTCCCTGCTCTTTATCTTTCTCTTTCTTTTTTCTTTCTGTTTTGAGAACCGAGTCTCTCTGTGTGTAGTACTACTCCTGGCTGTTTCCCTTCTTCACTCTCTCTCCCACAGCACACAATCAGACAAAAAAAAGAAAAAGAAGAAGAAGAAGACTGAAGAAGAGATAAGAACATGAAAATGAACATGGTGAAAAATCTCTGTTTTGTATAATGTGCAAAGGACGGAGATTTAAAAAATGGCCTATAGAGCACAATGAGCATCAAGAACTATCTCAATCTTTCCTTTTAGATGCTCTTTTACTGTGAAAGAGGAAGAAGAAAGATGGGGAGATTTGTTAGAGAATGAAGGGTTATTAACCACCGTCTTCTGAAGGAACAAAATCTAATTCTTTATTGCCTTTGCTTCTGTTGGAACAAGATTTGTTTTGGGAAGATGAAGAGCTTCTTTCACTTTTCTCTAAAGAAAAGGAAACCCATTGTTGCTTCGACAGTTTCAAGTGACCCTTTTCTCTGTTCAGCTCGTGTAGATGTTGTGGGATGAGTTCTGAAAGTGAATGCTCATTATGATTTCTCTGCCTTGACTGCCATTTGGCCATTAATTGCAACTTGACAGGTTTCTTTCAAGCCTTCAGTATCAGAAAGACAAGCCATGGATGATTCAGCTTGCTGCTGTCACTTGTCTTTCTTTGGCTGCTAAAGTTGAAGAGACTCAAGTTCCCCTTCTTTTGGACTTCCAAGTACCAATTTTTTTCTTTCAGATTTCTTGGTTACAAGTTTTTCGACTCTCATTTACAAAACATGTGATTGATTGTTTTCTTTTATTGATCTTTTAGGTAGAGGATGCAAAATATGTGTTTGAGGCAAAGACCATTCAGAGAATGGAGCTTCTGGTGCTGTCTTCACTGAAATGGAGGATAGTCAGTGACCCCACTTTCATTTCTTGATCATATATTATAAGGAGGCTTGGGCTAAGAAGAACAATGTTCACTGGGAATTTCTCAGAAGATGTGAAAGTCTTCTTCTCTCTGTCATGGCTGGTAATTATTGAGCTCATCAGTTTCTTTTTTGCATAACAGTTGTGGAATCTCATTTTGACCAAAGATTAGATTTTTCGATGATAACAAGAAAAAACAAAGTAACAGAAGAAACCCCTTTTGATTTATTTAATTTTTTCGTTTTTGTTTTGCCTCATAATACAGATTGTAGATTCGTACGTTATATGTCCTCTGTATTGGCCACTGCAATTATGCTTCATGTTATTCATCAAGTTGAGCCTTGCAATGCTGTTGACTACCAAAATCAACTTCTTGGAGTTGTACTCACAGAGCTAAGGGTCTGCCTTTTTATTCTGTCTTTTATATTTTGTGCTCGTGTCGCTCGCTCGAAGCACCTCACATGGTGAAAAATTAGAAATGCTACTACTTTTATTATGAGTATTTACTGCTGTAACTGTTGTATGTACACAGGAGAAAGTGAATAATTGCTTGGAGCTCATCTCCGAAGTGTCCTCTAAGCCCACCATTATTATTTCACAAAAGCGCAAATATGATGAAAATCCCAGTAGCCCAAGTGATGTTATTGATCCAATTTACAGTTCAGAGACCTCAAATGATTCATGGGGTTTGGATTCTTCTTCATCATCCATCATTTCTTCTCCTTCATATTTGCCTCTGTTCAAGAAAAGCAGAGTCCACGAACAGCAGATGAAACTGGGATCATCACTGAGCAGAGTTTTTGTGGAAGCTGTTGGTAGCCCTCATTAAAATCTCTTCTTTGTTGTTACCAGCTATTGTGGTAGTACTACTATATATTTATTCATATTCAGAAGTATTTCCTTTTATGTCATTTTTCAAAAATTTTACATGAGAAAAAAAAGAGCTTAGCTGGTAGTTGCAGTTGGCAGAGAAGAGGACTGGTTTTTTTTAATTGCAGCAGTGTAGTCTACTACTACTGGAAAGCCAGAAAAAGAGAGAGAGAGGACGGGAGGAGAAAAGACAGAATATCTGCACTCTTGTTTTTCTCTCTATTCATATCAATTTCTCTCTTAAGTCCCTTTCATGCATGCATACTTTTGATGGACATATTTAATATTTCCTTTACCATATAACCATAAATTCATCGACATTTTGTTTATTTGTTTGTGTGCGTACATTATCTGCCAAAGTATATATTGATATTGTTGTAGTTTTTTAACAAAGGGTTGAATGTCGGATTCATGAGCGGAGTTCAGCCTTAATTATTTAGAAACTTAGTAATTTTAAATACTAAAATTGAGAACGCCAAAATTTAACATTTTGGATATGCTCTCTATCTTTTTGGATGTGCGAATTCGAATTTGAACCAGCAAATGTTAATGTAGAAATAATACGAACAAGCTTAACATCATCAACTGTGTAAATATTTTTACCGTGGATAGTAGTTACACTCATAAATCATAAAAGGAATTGACAAAAGGATTTAAGTTAAATATATTATGTAATTGAATTACAGTGAAGATAGAGATTTTTTATTTTTATAATTTAAATAGCAAAAAATTACTTTTTATATCTCTTATACTTTTTTTTTTTATTTTTATAAAAAGTTAAAAATTCTCTCAATCTAGTTTTTACATGATCGTGAAAAATTTGACTGGCAGATGGCCATCAGAGCTTTATTTCCACGTTGACTTGCTTTATCTTTGCTTAGTGGCTTGAAATTTATAAGTTTATTCTCACTATTTTTATTTATTAGTAATTAAGAACATAAAAGGGAATTGATGAAGGATTTAAGTATATTGACAATGAAAATGTTTATGCTAATCTGTGATTTAAATAGTTTTAGTAGATTTTGTCACTCTATTTTCATGTAATAAGAACACAAATGGGTAATTAAGATTTAAATTATATACACTAAAATCGTACACTATTTTACATATTTGAGTTGATACGAAGAGTAAACTGTTCATATAGGTCAATTTCACTTGACAAAACTAAGATTACACAAAAGTTAATTAATTTCATTGACAAAAATGATCTTATTTATAACAAAACATATACAATGTTATTCCACTGAATTAAACTCATTGATGAAAATGAAGTAAGGTTGCTTATAACAGTTGAATAAATCTCATGTCAAAAGATTCATAACATAATTATATTAAAGCATTAATATATATGTCTTATATCTTTGGTCCATTTATTTATGATTTTGATTAGAAGAAGTGTAGAGTTGTCCTTCACTAATTAAAGATGATGTTAAGGTAAATAAATTTAGATTGCTTAGATGATTAAAACTCCTATAGCATAGATGTTTTGGAAGTACGAGTAAAACTCATAGCAACTCAATTATTATATAAATAATTTAATTTATATATTCTGATAATGTAATTTAAACTATTGTAATATATTGCTAAATTATCGGATGCTATTACTGTAATAAGTACAAAAGTTAATTTCATTCATAAAATAAAATAGAAAAAAAAAAAACTAAAAATATTCTTAAACAATATGAAGTGAAAAAAATGCCTTCCATTAATAATTTGTCTTCAATATCTTTACCATCAAATATCTTTGACGGGGTATTTTTGGATCGAATTCTTAGCAACATTTTAACTGATTTAATATAGTTTAGAAGCGTTTAATCTCTTTTTCAATAAAATATATTTTAGCTTTGTACCTCTCATTCACAAATTGACTAATTCTATTTAGAGAAAAGAAGAAAAGTGGTTTACTTGAACCTTGGGTAAATTATAGTATAGGGAATAAGAACATAACGCCGAAGATGTCACAAAGCTAAGATTAAAAAGGTTTGAATTTGAATATATATTTAAATTTCATTATGACAATACATTTGAATGTTTGAGGTTCATTTTAATTCGATTAACTTAAATTTACTGAAATTTTTTTTATTTCGAGATAAGAAAGGGTAATACCAAAGAATTACCACATAACTAAGCTCATAGAGAGTTTTTGTTTTCCTCTCGATATTTAATATCTATTTGAATTTCTATTTCAGGTAGAATTCGTTGGAATTTTAAAGTCAAAGCACACATTTTCAAAGAACAATGTCAAAGGACACCACATAATTAAGCCCAAAGTTCTTTGTTAAAGCTCACATTTTTGTTTGCTCCAATATTTGTTTTATATCTCGAATAATATAAAATCACATTAAAAATATCACTTTAAAAAGTAATGTGCTCATTTTTAATGAATTTAATTGTACTTAAATTAATTTTTTATTATATCATAACATATGGTGTTTGTTTTGGGGGAATTTGTTTGAATGTGAATGGGAGACAAAGGGTGTTTTTGTCGGACATTGGGGTTTTCACTTTGTTTTTCTTTTCTTATTTTTCTAGAACTAGAATGATGATGTGTGTATGTCCCATTCGAAGGGAGACCTTTTGGGGATTTCATTTTTGTTCACAAGGGGTTTGACTTTGACCTTATTACATTATTTGCTTTGTTGCCCCCACAATCTCTCTTCCTTTGCTTTTCTGGTCTCAATTTTTTTCTCTCTTTTCCTTTTCTTTCTCCCTTTCTGTCAAACGAATCAAATAACATTTATAAAAGGAACTAAAAATTTGTGTAAATTAACAATCTCTAGTACTAGTACATTGTACAAGAAATATTAATATAATCTCACGAGTGAAGTCAGAAAATACCAAAAAAAAAATCCTTCATGTTTTGTCAAGTTCACAGCATTTTATAGATAGAAGGAACTACAACATATGTAAATTAACATTCCAATACAAGAAATACCAATGACAATGATTTCACAAGTAGGGCAATTTAATGGGTCTAATAGGTTATTTTTCTGAGTTGTCAATTCATTACTATAAGAGTTATTTGTAGTTAACTTTTAATAATCTAATTATGTAAATATTTTTAAGCTGTTAAAGTAGTATTTAAAAATTTGTACAATCTTTATCTTCTTATAGTAAAATTAAATATTAGACCTAACTTAATTTGATAATTAGCTCGTGCGAAATAATGTCCAATATATTAAAAGAGACTCACACTCGTCTCCCTTTTCATTAAATGACACTCTTCAATAATTACTCTATCCCAATTTTGTCATATTTCTCTTTTTTATTATTTTGAACATACACTTTACTGATTCAATTAAAAAATATATATAAAATAAGTATATAAGCCATACCTTTTAAAATATTTCACTTTGAAAAAATCATAGTCAATGATTTTATTTTATTTTTTGATTACTCATATTATATTTGTAAATAGAGTATAGTTTTGGTTCTTCTAAAGAAAGGGAGATTCCACTCCATCACCTTTTTGTTTATTTCAAGGAAAAATAGAATGTATAGACTGATTTAGGAAAAAATAAAAAGAGTTAGAAAGAAAATTGAAGTGAAAACTATTATCACTTTCTTTTTGTCTGATCCTTCTAATACTCTTATATTACTGGGTAATTTTTAATAGACGACATCTTTCTAAATGAATTTCACCTCAGATCGAATTTTTATTATATTATTAGAAAAATAACAAATCAACTATGAAATTTGTCAATAATTTTCAATTACTTCATGCTAAAAAGCTGCTAACTAATTTTATTTTTTCTGTTTTAATTCATCACTAATCCATAGCTAAATAGGCTTAACATAAATTTTTACTGTTTAACTATAAAATTTTGTGTGTTGCTAATTATTATTTTTTATTAGTGAGCTTGTTGCAAACAAATCTTGTGTAAGAGAAATGAAAAATATTGTTCTTAGCAGTAAAAGTGAAAAAGGAAGGGAAAATTAAGAAAAATTTAGCAGATTTAATGATATATATAAAAAAATTCAATCGATTTCTCATTGTTTCGAAAGATTGTCATTGTCATCTCACACTTGCATGCTGGACAAAATCATCACTTGCAATCAAGTAATTTTCTTTTTCCCCCTTCTGTTTCAGTTTTGGTAAAAGAAAATTTATCTTTATATGATCATAATATGCTATTACGTTAAAGAGTCAAACGTACCATTTCTTCTTTGACATTTTTTTTTGGAAAAATTTCAAATTATAAATAGTCTTGTGCGATAACGATATGTCTGTCTGATATAATAGCGTAAGCTTGAGGCATTAGGATATGGCTAACAGAAATATATGGAGATTTAATATTAGGATAGAGAGTTAGCGAGGAGTAGCTGAGTGTGCACACTTTATGTGGGAGAGCGAGGGGATAGTGTCATCACCTCTCCTCTATATTAGTAGTCGAATAGTTTCTTATACTGCGATGTGTCTTTTATTATCGTCACGCTACTTATTTTATTGTACGTATTTTTTTCTTGATATATACCATCTTTTATAGCTTTTGTTGGTAGAATCCCATCGGAAAGAACGCCCTGCAGCAAAATAAAAATAAAAACTTTGCGTGCGTTATACGATAACTCAAATTTCATGAATTACACTTTAAAAATGGGGAAGATCAAGCTCTTTCTATCGAAGTCTAAAAATGAAGCTTTCTCCCTTCACTTCTTATGATCCATTTTAATTATTGTGCTTATTAAAAATATTTTTATTTATTTTGGTTTTTTTTGTTTTTTAAAAATTAAAATATTATTAATTATTTATTTTACATCTATTAATTAATATATAAGATTGTTTTGGCCTCGCAGCTGATGAGGATTAATTTTTACATTATGGTCATCAAACTAATCCTTCATTGCAGCAAAGTCATAAGAAATATTTTTGAGTAAGTAACTCATAATATTAATAATTATCTCAAAAGTTATTATTAATTTTTTATAACAAGAGGGTCACCTAATTAATTGTAATTATCTCACAAAATCATATTTTTCCAACAAGAAGGTGATCCGATTATCGATAATTATCTGTAAAGTCTTTTTTTTTTTTTAATTTACTTTTTTGGTCATTGCCTATATCTCTTCAAAATTCACCTTATTTGTATTTGGTCAGTAAAATACGATATTACATTTTATTTAGTTCATTTAAACTTTTTTTTTCCCAGTTCACATGATAATAAATTACGACCCAACTAGACTCAACCCTAACCCATAACAAAAATTTACCCTACACTTGAAAAAAATACAAGGGAAACTTTTTGCTCCCAACAAAGCTTTAGAATATAGAATGTTTATGTAAAGATTTTTTTCTGTTTAATTAACTATACAGTTAGTTGCTTAATTAAAGTCTTAATATAAAATGTTTGTAGTAAAGATTTTTTTCTTGATCATATCAAGATTAAGCTTACACAATGAGGTTGTTTGGTTAAAACTTATACAAGAGACTTTCATTACTTGGATAGACAATAAAAAAGACGACACCATTTACAAAACGAGGGCGAAATTTTCTAGAGTGAGTAGTACTGTCTAATCTCTATGATAATAGAGTTCATTCGGGTTATGAGCTCATTATGTAGAGTACGATCGTGCTTTATTGTCATGTAAACTGAAAAAAATAAATAAATTTATGCGAACTAAATAAACTGTCATATCGTATTTTACTGGTCAAATATTAATAATGTGACTTTTGAAGAGATATAGGCAAAGTGGATGACATTTTTTATTTTTTTAAAAAGTTAGAAATTAATTATAGATGACTTTCTTATTATAGAAAAATAACTGTATGAAATAACTATTAATAATTAAATAACTTTCTAAATTACTTACTCAAATATTTTAACTAATTAAAAATTGCATCAATTATATTTATATTAAGCTGTCAATTGTTCATTTTTATTTATTTATTTATACGTTTTATGCACATCAATAGCAGTAGCGAGCCAACGTAATTTAGCAATTGCAATAATAATAAATAAAGTAAACTTATAATATATAATACTTAATTATCTTTATTATTAAAATATAACAAATAAAAAAAATAAAAAAAATAAAAAAAATAAAAAATATAATTTTTAAAAAAATATAATTAATGTGAATTTAAATAATTAAATTATAAAGCAAATCTTGCGAATCATGTGACAAATAAAAAGAAATAATAATTAAAAGAACACGTTTAACAACTTTACTTTTATTTATTGTATTTCTTTTGTATCTTGTGGAATTTTCGTCATTTCTACGAACGTTCAAACTAATTAGTGCAATTTTCCACTTAAGATTATTAAAATATTGTATGAACTTTGTCTCCTTATTCAAATAAAAAGATAAAAAATAGAAGTTTTGTTACAATATTTCAAACAAAGGAAAAGACATAAAGTTAAGTGACCCTCATTTATTTGCCAAGTGTCAGTCTCATTAAATGAATATCCTACCTATTCTTTTTGTGCTGATCTTAAAAGTCAAACATTCTATTTTTGTAATTTATATATATAAAATGATTAATGAAGAGTAATGTAATTATTGTGACCTAACTGTGAAAGTTTAAATGGTATTATTTAATAAGCGTTTGGACATTAATATATATATATATATATATATATATAACATATATTTTTTTTAAAGATTATAAAGAATTGTTTGAAAATTAAGATGCATTTTTTTATATGCATTTAACTTTGAAAAAAACTTAAAATTTGCGAGTGGAGTTCTTTTTAAAACTTGAAAACTGGTCAAAAACACATTTTCAAACTTAAAATTGATCATCCTCAAAATTTCCAACACACACATATATGTACATATATCACCAATCGTTAGTTTCGATTTGCTTTTGAAAAAAAGAAAAGAAAAAAAATTTTGTATGGACAAAGAAGAGCTTGACGATTCTTCTTGATTTGAGTATGAAATACCGATATGAATCTAATGCGTTCAGTCAAAACTCAATTTCAAGCTTATCTACCTAATCAAATTTCGTTTATGTTAGATTTAAAGATTATATTTAGTGATAAAATGCGATCTACTATAGTGAATATAATATAGTATTTTAATGGAGATAATGTGGTAAGTACTTTTTCCTTAACTAAAGGTTTTCGTGTTCAAGTCCAGGATATATATAAAATTGCCTTTTGATAGGCAGTGCTTTATCCCCGAAGTAGAATTCTCGATATCAATTCAAATTAATTAAACACCAAAACAAATATTGTCACATTGAGTAGAAATATTTTTGCAAAAAAGAAAAAATAAGTAAATATAATTACAGTAATTCACAACCTTTAAATAATGAAATAGTTCAATATATTTATAAACTCTCTTTTGAATACTCTTATAAATCTCACATATGAAACAACTTATAATTCACATAGACATAGATGTAACTTGTTACTAAACCTTGAAACTTGTCTGGGCCACTTGGGCCTACATTTGTTTCTTACTTAGCATTAAAGTTGGTGCTGTATACATGACCCATATATGTCTAGTAATTTTATGGAGGTGTGATGTCATGCTAGTATTAAGAACTTTTTCTTTGTATGCATCAGTTTGATAACATATTGGGTATATTTCGACTGCTTAATTAATTGATTATTTAAAATTTTATTTTACTAGCGAAAGTCTAATTTCACATCTCTTAATTTTCTTTTCGATTTTCCCTTTTCCTAAATAAGAGGAGTGTCTTCATTTGTTCACTAATTTTCAACTATTACCGCTAGCCTCGACCAACTTTCCTTTAAAAGCCAGATATGTGATAACCAATTTCAATTTCCATCCTTTTTACAATAATCTACACTTCTTATATCAAGATATATAACCAATTCAATGCAAGTTGAGTCACTCAACCTTGATTGTTTCTTTAAGAATAGCTGATCGACGTTATTAGCATTATTATTTACATGGTACATAATATAATAAGGAGATAATTGACACAAAACAAAATATTTTTATCCGAAACTTAGCTATGGACCAAACATATTCTGCCTCCATTTTTGCTATTTCAAATATTTTTCTGATTTTTATCCAAATAAAGGAAAAAAACCCTCTACCTATGGTCCTTCATACTCCTAAACTTTTCAAAAATCATTCAGATCAGTGTCGAGTCCCCCACCAATAATTGTTGAATAATACCATAAGTTGTAGTACTACTTTCTTTTTTTTCTTCTTTCAACCCCCACACCCAAGTGGGGAAAAAAGGGAAAGAAGAAAACTTTAATCACTAAATTTTGAGCCAAAATCACCAGCTTTTTGACTTGGTCTGTTTTTGTTCTATCTTATATATACTATAAACTAGTAGGAGTACTTGTTATTGTTTCATAAATAAAGTAAGGCAAATATCTCTCCACACTATAAAAAGTAAAAGTAAAAATAAGCCTTCCTTCTCTTTCCATTAATTTTCCTATTCCACATATTTCCTCCCTTTTTTCTTTTTGGGGGTTGATTACAGCTGTAAAGGTTAAAAATACAGCATAATAAAGGGACCCATTAAATTCCATGATCATCTTCTTACCCAAAAAGAAATAATTAAAAAAGAAAAAGAAAAAGGAATGCCCAAATTTGTGCTGGTTGAATTCTTATGTATCTACTGTTGATGCAGAAAAGGTGATTCTAATTTGACCTTTGCAGTGAATTTTTATTACTAACAACTCTTTTGTCTATGTCTATGTAATGTTGTACAAATAACTACTACTCTATCTCAATTTTATTACTACATGACATTTTTTATTCTCTTGTAAAATATATGTATTTTATATTTAAAATAATTTATTTTAGATTTCATATTTTAATTCCAAGGTTATTTTTTTAAAAAATTCCAAAATACAAAAAAAATCCATAAAATTTTAAAGTTAATTTTTAAAAATCTTTTTATTACAGTTAAAGTTTAGTCATATAAATTGAGGGAGGGTGTATTACATTTGTTTACTTGGCACATCACCAATACTATTAGGAGAAATTTTGTCTCAGCACTAGATTCATGAATTATACAAATTATTTATGCTTAATTTTTTTCCAACCAAAAAGAAAAGAAAACGTTTTCTTTTAAACCTTGGGTACCCAAAAAAAATAATCAAAAATCAAAATTAAAAAGGAAAGAGGAGAGAAGCAAACATTTATTAGACTTTAGTTTTTGTATTTGTTTCATCTTGTGAATCAATTGAAGATGAACAAACTCCAGCATGAAAGCCTGGCAAGAAGTTGATGTAAGCAAATGTTTTTCAAACTTTGCCTTATTTCTAGAACACCATAAATATCTGTCTGACATTAACGGTGACCTACGTATAATTTAATTTTGCGCAAACGGTGTTGATTTAATTTATTGTTACAAATTATTTGATTTTTAAAGTGTTTTATATGTCTCGGATAATGGAAATAAAAGAAAAAAGCTTTGTTCATATTGTCAGTCTAAATTCGAATAACTTTAGAAATAGAGAATTATGGACAAACTATTGAATTTATAACAAATTATCACAATGTAAAATAAAATATAAAAAAACATTCCACATTAACGTAGACCAAAGAAAGGAGGCGCAGCGAAAGGTATCCATGTAGATTGTGTACATGCCCTAATACAGACATTATTGATTATTGCACCACTCAAACAGTAACCTACAAGTTACACGGATACTAGTGTATATATAGAGTTTTAAATGTGGAGCTACATGATCTGCCGAGAATTCTTATTAATTCAACTTGTGATTAGGCATCTTATTTATGAGGTATGTCAGCATCAACAATTCATCACCATGGAAGGTCCCAAGAAGCAGAAACTTTGGTTACTATATGGAACATTACATGTGTCAGTGTGGGCCTTGTGGGAACTTAAACCAAAAAAAAAAAAAAAGGGACACCATTAATATTATGTATGTATTCACTATTGAGAAAAGTCCAGTTGCTTACACACTGCATACACTTCGCGTGAGTTAAATAATTGTGTCCATATATAATAAGGTGCTCAAATATTATTTTTGTACGTTTTCCATCTCTTTCTTCTGCTATACTCCACTTATTGCTTCTATTCATGATTTATCCCAAAAAGCAGCCAAATAATCTCCATATAATTTGAAAATAAAATTTTCCTTGCTAGCTAGGCATGTGTGTGTGTGTGTGTGTGTGTTTAGTGATAATATACACTGAAAAACATGTAAATTAACCCATATCATTCAAGTTTGTAGATAACACCAGAACCTACGTACGTACCAAAGTATAGCATGCATGTGAATGTTGTCAAATCAAAGCATGTGAAGTTTAAGTTGCTCCAATTAACAAGCCGATAATTTGATTTTACTAAGTTAATCTTGTCATTATGGACCATATATAGCTCGATCATCCCACGCAAATTATTGTTCTATTATTCCCTCGTGGTTTGGGTTTGACACACACGTAGGTATTTTGTTAAGAATATCGTTTATGATAGCAATATAATTAGTTACTAAATTTGACTAAGAGTACGGGTGTTAAAAATGTTTGGGGACAAGGGGTGGGAGTAGGGAGAGACAATCACCGTTGGGTGTTATTTATGAAACTTGTTTTCTTCTGCTGAGCTAATATGGCTGTTCATTTGAGTAGTTAGGTACAACTGTTGCATCCAGGGGGTGTTTGGGGGTTTCATAATTAGGGGCCTTCCTTTGTGTGTGTGATATTATACAAGTGTTATAAATTTACCAGTCTTTTCTAGACTTGGATGAATATAGTCAGGACAGCGATTCCAAGAATTGGGTAGCCGTAGGATTTTTACAAACTGGTTGACACTCTACATAATACCTACTGACTTTCAAACAACAGAACCTCCAATAGTAACTTAAATATTGAATAACCAGACATAAATGGGTGCCCACAAATTCCCATATTGAGGTACATTTTAGATTTTTAGAACAAGTAGACAGAGTACAACTATTAAATACACAAATAATAATGGCAATGCCCACTGTCTTGGACAGCGTGGTCTATGATTTTGCTCAAGTGATCAAAAGAATGGTCTGAAAATTTTCTGTTTGGAATTTTTTTGGCAAATATAAATTCAAAGAGGTCACAAGAAAAATAGTGTAGGAGGTAGGGTGGGTGTCAATTCATTGGACCCGACATCTGAAACTTTGCTGCCACATTGGAAGCATGTCTTGTTTTTCAGACAAAGATCTGAAAGATATCTTATTGACAGTGGCTTATTATAGTGAGTAATTGCCCCTATCTATATAATGGTGACCACTTCCACATACCACAAGTGGTGCAAATTTGAAATAGTGTGTTATATTTTTTTCCCGCCTGTTATGTCTTTACATGACAGCCTTTCCTGTTCCGCCTGTGTACTATAGAATATTTTAAAATAAGCAAATTCTCAAATATAGTAGGGTCCGATGAAAAAATATGAAATATTATTTCTAAAATCTTTTACCCAGGGATAGGGTCGTGATAGGCTTTCAACTAGTCAAATCACCTCGTATGCTTGTCTTCGTAAATATTTGAGTTTGAGTTATTTTTACAAATTCCATATGGTTTTCACAATACTCACAGTAAACAGTTTCTTAATTATTACCCAACTAAAGTAAAATACACAACATTAATTTAATTCCCCAAATATATATATATATTCTTGTACATATTACTCCATTTGAAAGCTAAAAAATATCAATGTAGCTGGTGAGTAAAGTTAAAAGAGGTGCAGATATCAAGTGAGGAATAAAGATGAAAATGATGGGTGACAACACAGGGCCCTGTAATCTGAATATTTTCCATAGTAAGGTAAAAAAAAATAAAAACAATCATTTAAAAAGTTGGAATGTGAAGATTTCCCATAAATTGTTACTAAAGATAATATTCCATTTCCATTTACATGCAATTTTTATGTCAAATTTCTTGCCCGTGACACTGTCCTTTTCTGCTAATTAATGTTTATACATGTACCCTTCATTTAAATTTGTGCTTCTTTTCTCAAATTTTAATCTTTAATTTTCCCAGGAGGCTTCACACTAGTTTTTTTAAAAAATATAAATCTTTTGTGTTTTTAGGGTTTTGTAAGGGACATATAGTCCTGTGCTTACGTAAATGTATCTTTTGATAAATGCAATTTATAATATAATTCGAAAAATACTATCTATGTACTTTAGTCGTATATGTGGTGTAACAAGTTTCTTACTCAGTTGGACTTCATTATTATGTATTTATGTTAATTAGATTTAATAACGATTAGTTTTGAATGATTTCTTGTTTTTGCTTCAATCATCCAATTTCTTGAATCTATTAGCCGAATTAGTTGGATTATGGTGTTAAAAGTCCATTGAACGAGGTTAACGCTCTCATAAAGAGGACTTTATTCCCGAATGCACGCGGAGTGAGACTTCAGTCAGGCAGGACTCTCATCCTTCCACACCAAATATTATCCAGATATAGTGAGATATTAGAGTAAGTTGATCCAAGGCAAAATGTTCTTCAAGTTCACACATATGCATTATGAGTAGTCACAATATAACTTTGGGCTTATAGCCTTGGGCTTCATTTCTTCTCTGATCTGTTTATCAACCCGTCTGAGTCTTCTGGACATGCCTTTTAGAAAAGTTTGATACTGGTATTTCCATATCAATACTCAATATTTCATCAATTCTAAGCAAACATGTAATCATATTACTAAGAAAGACATTCTACTTTAACATACAAAATAAATAACAGATGATAAATGTCTCAAAACAGAAAAGAACACCATGGGGTGGTGGCGCAGTTGGCTAGCGCGTAGGTCTCATGGCTTCCTGAGTTATCCTGAGGTCGAGAGTTCCGAGCCTCTCTCACCCCATTTTTTCCAAATTACTTTTTGACCCTTCCATGAATTTAGATTAAACTTTGAAATAAAGAAATAAAATAATATTATTAGAGAAAGAAATTTAATTCAATAGTGCAATAATTATTCTTTCCCCAACTCTAATACATTTTCATTGAGCATAGTTTTTGATATATTACTGGTTTCTAACCTTATTAATTTTATTGAAATTATTTATTTTTCGAGTAACAATTAATATTTAATCAATAAATTTTACTTTGCTTGCAGGCATTCGTCCATAAATTCCACTGTTGCATCATCTCAAGCTAGGCAGCTCCAAGTATTTAATGAACCCTCATTTGCATTCTTGCTTGAAACTTGTGTGAGCAGTAAAATTAAAAGGTGAAAAGGGCTAGCTCTAACATGCTCCATTAGACATCAAAGCACCATCTTCCTGCACTTACGCGTTCCTTCCTGAGTTTATTTAAACACCACTCCTTCATCACTTGGTGACCCAAGAGTTTGAATCCAAGTTAAAGTGACAAAACATTCGTCCGTGTTATGCCATAGTTGCGCCGAACTTGCGACTCTCTCAGTAATAGGCACCACCTTTGCGTAATTTTGAAAATGTTTTCCAACTTCGATTACAACTAATTGGTGTTCTTGGTTCAGTGATGTATATTTGTTGATAGGTTCATGTTCATCCACATTTGAGGCAGAATATAACAGTAATTAATTAAAGTATGCACTTTAATTTCCTAACAACTTAAGTTGTTGAACAAGAATTAGTTATACTGATTTAATAGTGTCAGATCGCGCAAAAAACTGAAATCTCAAAAAAATAAGACATATATAGGTATTGAGACATAATATAATCAAACATTTACCTTTCGCCTTCCTTGTTGGGGCTAATAGATTCACCATCGAAGTGAGGGAGAGGCGATCGATGGAATCATCCCATTTTGCCGTCTTTTAGGGCTCCAACGGAGATCTGGTGAGTACCATATGGGATACCGATGGATTGAACCCAAATTGAAACTCTTCATGTTCTCTTCCCGTTTGCTGATGGGCATTGATGTGGAGGTTTGAGTCGAGAGACCAAGCAAAAATCTTTGTCTTCTGGTGAAATAGAAAGTAATGCCATCTGCCTTTCCAATAAAAAAAATGGATCCCTACATATTTATCTGGCTTTCATGCTTACATATTAAAACAGTGGATACTCAAGCAGAAGCTGCACTTCAGTGACATATCTTCAAGTTATTAGAATTAAAAAGTATACAAAAGAAAAACTACATAAGCGGTTTGCAAGAGACACAATCAACTTGACAAATCTTGGGGCAAGAGCTAGGGCATCATATGTTCTTGATTGTAACATTTGAGATAATTCTTGCTCTTGCACTTAACCTTCTTTGGGGATGTGGTGGAGGAGGGATAATAGGGAGATTGGAGGTGATGGGGATGTTGGAGGAGGAGGGGATGGGGATGTTGGAGGGTAATAGGGAGGTGGAGGTGATGGGAAGTTGGAGGAGGAGGGGATGGGGATGTTGGAGGCAATAGGGAGGTGGAGGTGATGGGGATGTTGGAGGAGGAGGGGGATGGGATGTTGGAGGGTAATAGGGAGGTGGAGGTGATGGAGATGTTGGAGGAGGAGGATGGGGTTGTTGGGAGGTGGGTAATAGGGAGGTGGAGGATGAGCCATCGATGCAAATAGGCTTACAAGAACGACACTCAGTTATACATCCATTTGGACAGAACTTGGGATAATATGTGGAAGGCTTTTGCATTGTTTGATCTCATCATCAGAGCAATGAGAATGGCTTGGATGGTCGGCTATTCCAGGGCGTGGCCTCTACTATTGCCACAACCATTACCAATAAAACCACAAGAATGTGGGTAAATGATCGACCATCACTTTCCTTTGAAAAATGACAGCCTTTACTAAATATGTTTGTTGAAATACTTAGAATTATAATGTTGTTTTGAGTTGTGGGATTTGCTAAGGAACAATAACCCCCTTTTTATAGGAATCGGGAATGAGAAAAACAAGCCTATTGTTTCGTGTCTTAATGTCAATGTTTTTCTAGTATGATATATAATTGCATGTTTCTTGATTAGTCATTTTGCTCATGCTTCTTTTATCAAAGTCAACTTCGACTTTCTCTATCCATTTTTCTAACTAGTAATTTGTCCATTTATTCTATGGATCATATGGCATTCTACGATAGAGAAACAATATTTTCAGATCTTGTACTATTCACTTTATTTTGTCTTCAACTTTAGACTAGCTTAAAAAAAGCACTTTTAAAAAGATAATTTCAGTATTCATTTCTGCGCAAATAAGGTAAAATAATATGAGATAGCTATATATCATTGTCCATAAAAAAGTGAGATTATGTAATTAAACTGAAAAATTACGTACCATAATAAGTAAAATATTGAAATTATCAAATTAAAGTCCTTTACACCGTACGTTAGTAGTTACTTTCTGACCATTTCTTTTGTGTGTGTGAACAAATCATTTAATGCAAGGAGTAATAAATATTCACCACTCTAGTTCTTGTTCTACTTGATAGGCATATAAAAATTAGTTGTTGCCAAAATATTTCATAGTTTAAATTTTAATTGTGAGGTATCTTAAAAATAATTGTTTGAAAATCTTTGCCCAGTTTGAAATTCGAAGATAATTGATCGCTGTTTCTGATTACTCTTAGTACTTAAAATCATTCTAAAATGTGAAAGAGTTATTATTTTATATTTTCAAAAAATTAATAGGGTTATATTAGTCAAATTACTATCCCTATTAATTTTTTCTTAGTGGATATGCAAATCTTATCCCTAACAATTAAGGCTTGTTGTGAGCAGAGGGAGTGGTTGATGACTTAGAGAAGCTCAGAAATAATTGATCATTTTTTCCAACTCTATCCTTAGTGTTTAAGTCACTTTAGAATGTAAAAAAAAATGTTTATGGTATATTTTCAAAAAGTACCTATCAATTAATAGGATTATATCAGTCAAATTGCAATCTTTATAAACTTTTTTAAAAAAAATATGTGCAAACCTTATGGAAATTGTATCTTGTAGAAAGGAATGGAGAGTAAATAGAATAACTTTTTTATATTAATACACTTTAAATATAATAAATTCAATATTTTGAAAAATAATTATAATTAATTATAAGGATAAATTGAGCTAAGTTATTCAAATTGAACAAATAAAAATGAATGAATAAAAAGTAATATAGACAACCTAATTAAATCCATAACTAATGGATTATATATGTATACGCAACCTACGATGCAATCAGACAAAGCGACATACAATATTCATTAATAAAACGAAGAAATATATTAACTTGTATGAAGAGCTTATTGCATTAATAAAATGAAGTGTGATGTTGGGAGGGTCCATCCTTTTCTTCCCAATTAATCTGGAATAAGAGTTGCGTAATTTCATTAGTACGTAAAGGGACCCATATATGCATGCATAGCTTTCATCTATATTCACCCGTATACAAATGTATTTAGACATTAAAAGTTAGAATTTTTTATAATAATATTTTAATTTTAATTAAATTACATGTTTTTTTTGTTTTTTTAATTGTTTGTTTGTGTTTGTTTTTGGTTTTTTAATTTTATAATTTATGATTGTGTTTTTTTATATTATATATTATATTTTATAATAATATTTTATTATATATAATTAAAAGATATCTAGACAAATAGTATTACTATAAAGTAGTACTCTGAAATGGTTGTGTCTATCAAACCCAAAGTTGGCACTTCCATGTTACGTATATTTGAAGCTAATTAATTTCTTTAAGTGACTTCTATTCTATTACAAGTCAAAACTCATACATTTTCGTTTATTTCTTGTCATTTACTCAATTGTGGTAAATTTTCCTTTTAAATTTTGATTAGAATGGGATTTTCAAGTGCATGAAACAATAGTAGAATAATTGTCCTTTCCTTGTTGACATGTCACGCACAGGACCAAAAATATGTGCGAGAAAAGAAGTATAAAAAGATGAAGAAGGATATTTTAAAAACTTTTATGAAATATATAAAGAATAAAAAAAAATTATGTAGTGATACGTAAAAGATTTTAAATTAAAAAGCCACCAAAATACGGCAAAAAAAAATCTTATAATTTTCTCTTTAAATAATTAATTACTAGGTCATAATTTTATATTACAGTACGGATATGTAACTATTCTTTGTATGCTACTCTTATGGAGCTTAACTATGAACCAAAATAATTAATAATATTGAAAATGTTTACAATTGAAAAAAAAAAGGAAAGGAAAATGAAGTAACCCTCTTTAGATATTTTCAGATAAACAAACAAATTAATCATGAATATTAAGCAATTAGTAAATCATAAATTGAAGCAATCTTTTAATCGAAATATTAAGTTGATTATAAAAATATATATGAGTTCAATTAGTACATTTAATGGAACAATTGATTAACAATTTATACTCAATCTTACCCAAATTGAATTCCGTGTGGCTGTAGGAATGACAATAGAAAAGGAGAAAGGCCGAGCAAGATGAAGGTTAATTAAACGGAGTAGGATAAGGCGAACGTTAAACGGAACAAGATAAAACAAGCGAGTTTTCTTTATATTTTACTTCTTCCCATATATTCTAAGCTCCACTACATTTGGTCACTTTTATTAATTTTAATTTAATTAAGAATGTCAGCTTTTATTGGATGCACACTTTTCTGTTTTCATCAACAATAATCGACATTTTCCCTCAATTTTTTCATGTATTAGATATACACTCAATAAATGATTACGGCTTCACTTCCTTTGTATTTCTTTCTTTTCTAAAATCTTTTATGTTTATGAATAAATAATGAAGCATTTATTAATGGAAGAGGCCTCTAATAGGGAGAATAGAAAAGAAAAGATTATTTGATACAATTTAATAGAGTATATATTAATTCACCAAGAATTGCCACAACCATAAGCTAGCATCTCAATTTTTAAAGTACATAATCTCTGTTTAACTTTAAGCTTTCGTTCAAAATAATTTGTAAATTAATTAAAAATTTAATTGCATTTTCTTGCTCAAGAATTTTTTTACTTCTTAAATGGATTATGTGCCTGTCAGTGTGAGATTACATCAAAGGATTCAGGTACAAAACACACAAGCCATCAATATTATTATAAATAATAATAATAATTTATATATATTTAATGTATGCTTTTAGTTTTATTTTATCTATTATGATGATGATATGATATGAGTTTAAATGATAAACTAAAGATTCATATAGCCCGTTTAAATTTATTTGGTATTGTGCAGTTATTGTTATATTAATATTAAAGAGATGCAAACTGAACTAAAGGCCAGTTTATTTGTTGCCTACGATTCTGGACAAATAATATATTAGTATAAATACAGTTATAAAGCATACGGGGTGGTGGCGCAGTTGGCTAGCGCGTAGGTCTCATAGCTACTGAGTTATCCTGAGGTCGAGGTTCGAGCTCTCTCACCCCATCTAATATTTTTTAAAATGAAACTTGCTTTTTTCAGTTAATTTAGAATACAATTTATCGAAATAAAAGAGAAAACGAATGATCTTAATTGAGAAAAATTTTAACAACCGCCCAACTATAGTACATTTCTATTGAGCAATAATTTTTGTAACATTCCCTTGGTTTCTAATAAACCTTATTTTAGTTTCTACTGGAAATCCTTATTGATCACTCGTGACAATAATTAATGTTTAATCAATAAATTTTAGCGTTTACGAGATAACTCCGTCCATAAATCCCACTGCTACATTTCAAATTGAACGCTCCAAATTATTCAATGAACCTCGTTGATCTCATTTACTGCTTGAAGCTTAAGTACAGGCAATCGGCGTTAAAGTCACGAAGAGTGAAAATTCTTTGTCGGCTCCATTACGGGCATTCACTTGCAGTTCACTCTAACCATAGTTAAGCACATGGTTGGCCCAAACACCACTCACTTCATCGAGAGAAAAAGAATTTGAATCCAAGTTCAAGATGAGCAACGATCTTCTTGTGTTAAGCCATAGTTATGAACTCGTGATTCTTTCTCTGTGCTCAAACACATAAATGATCTTGAAATATTTCATTGAATTACAACTTGATTGGATGTGTGGTTGACAATGGAAGTGGGCCCCAGATTCAATTTCGAGACCGCCACTGTTGAGACATATAATATAATAAAACAATATAAGTGTGCACGTTACGAAAACATAAACTTTTTACATGGAAATAGTTATACATTTGCTCAACTTAATATCAAATCACATGAAATTTTGGAGTTTAAATTTCAAAAATTAATAATATTTTTAATTATATTAGTTTTTTTTTGTTTTTGTGGTTTTTTTTTTTTAGAAGTTGGTCACTTTTTTCAAAATAAACTCGTGATCTGAATTTTAATTTTTAAGTCTATATTTGATATCAAGTGGCCATTTTAGAACTTTACATCACCAGTAGATTTGAAAAAGCGGCTTGACCTCTAATTCAAGGCTACTAAAGTGAGATTTGTGCAAATCACTCAAAAAAATTTACATGCTTGGTTCTCTAAAAAAAAAATAAACTTGTGCAAACGTGAAATTAAAAGACGTATTGGAACATAATATAAGTCGCAATGTCCTTTGCGCCTTCGTTTCGGGGAGAACGATAGTTTCACCATTGAAGTTGAGGGAGACGAATGAATGAAATCATCCCATTTCTTAGTCTTTTGGGCTCCAACGGAGTCTGGTGAGTACCATATAGGATACCGATGGATTGAACCCCAAGTGAAGTCTCTCTTCATGTTCTCATTTCGTTTTCCTATGAAGTGGGCATTGATGTGGAGGTTTGAGTCCGAGACCAAGCAAAAATCTTTGTCCTTCTTCTTAGTGGAAATAGAAAGTAATGCCATCCGCGCAATAAAAGCGTGGATCTTGGCAAAGCGCTCACGGCTTGTCACAACTTTGTGTCCATTAAATTAAGATACTCAACAATTGCACTTCGAGTAGTATATAAGTTAAATCGAATAAAAGTATATGTAAAAGAAAAGCTTACTGCAAGCGGTTTGCAAGACACACAATCAACTTGACAAGTACCGGGGCAAGAGCTAGGGCATGTATGTTCTTGATTGTAACATTTGAGATAATTCTTGCTCTTGCACTTAACCTTCTTTAAGGGATGTTGATGGAGGAGGATAATAAGGGAGGTGGAGGTGATGGGGATGTTGGAGGAGGGTAATAGAGAGGTGGAGGGGATGAGCCATCGATGCAAATAGGCTTACAAGAACGACACTCAGTTATACAGCCATTAGGACAGGGGGCTTAGGACAAACATGAGGGAAGGTTCTTGCATTGTTTGATCTCATCATCAGAGCAATGAGAATGGCTTGGATGAAATGCTATTCCAGGGGGAGTGGCCTCTACTATTGCCACAACCATTACCAAGAAAGCCACAAGAACGTGGGCAAATGATCGAGCCATTATAATGTTTTGTTGAGTTATGGGATTTGCTTAGGAAAAACCCCTTTTTATAGGAATTGGGAATGAGAAAAGTTAGTCTATGTTTCGTGTTATAATGTCAATGTTTTCTAATTATGATATATAATTGCATGTTTCTTGATAAATCATTTTGAATATGCTTCTTTTATCAAAGTCAACTTCAACTTTCTCTATCAATTTTCCTTATTAGTTTGTCCTTATTATTCGTATGATCACATCAATTTTCCTTATTAGTTTGTCCTTATTATTCGTATGATCATATGGCATCGATCACTTTCACATCATCTATACTATTCCACGCATGCATTTTTTTCTTGAACTTTAGTTTAGCTTAAGAAAAAAAACTTCAAAAAAAAAAACAATTATCCAGTGTTCATTTCCATGTGTAATTAAGGAAAAATAATGTGAGTTTAATTTATGTGTATACACTGAAAATATTGTCACTAAAAAGATAGCTACATAAAGTGAGATTATGTAATTAAACCGAAAGATGTACCCCGGCAGGTTAAAATACATTGTAAATGTCAAATTAAAGTCATTTACACTGTTAGTTACTCCTCCGTTCATTTTATTTGTTCAGTATTGACTTGGCACACTCTTAAAAAGTAATAAATAAAATGATAATTTTACAATAAAATATCTCCCTTTGAATAAAATAAATTCAAAAACTTTGAAAAAAATAACTATAGTTTATTATAAGGACCAATCAGAATCTAAATTAAATCCAAAATTAATGGAGTATGTATGTATACACAAAATACGATGCAATCAGACAAAGCGATATACAATATTAATTAATGAAGTGTGACGTTGGGAGTTTGGGTAATTTCATTAGTACGTAAAGGGACCACATATACGCTTGCATGGCTTTCATCACACATTGGCCCGTATACAAATGTATTAATACGATAGTATAGTCTGATATTTTTATAATAATCATTCTCTTTTAATAAAATAAATATAATTTCTGTAAAATCAACTT
>JACEIK010009261.1:0-53467 GCA_018107945.1 Datura stramonium
CTAATTACAATCTTACAATTATGAGAGGCTAAAACCCCGCAACTAGGGTTGTGGGAACCATGGTGGATTAACAAAATAGGGTTACACAAATGTGATTTAAAATCAATGCTAAATGTTTTTGTAGTATTCTCTTTATCTTTTAACGTTTCTTAACGGTGTGCAATGTTAGGACTTACTTGAATTCTTTACTTGCTTGAACCTAGAGAAGTAGAGATTAGGAAAAGAGAATTACAACAAGGCCTTGATTTTTATGATCATTGTATAAATTGACCTGCGGTTGCGGAAAAGTTAATTTGGAACGTATTGATAACGGTTAAAAAGAAATCTCTCATGATACCTAACCCAATGATTGAGTATAGTCATCTAATAAGAATGAACCTTAGTTATCAGTTCTACAAGTAAGCATTGGGATTGATCACGTGTGTATGCCAGAGTAGTTATGAACCCATGGGGAAGACTTACCCTAGTTATTTGTAAATCTTGATAACAACCACAATTATGATCTTGTTTTAATATTGATTTTCTTTAAACTCCCCCAATTTGGAGATAACTTGCCAACAAGTTTAAGTACTGCATTAGTCTAGATCTTACCTTATTCCCTGTGAGTTCGATCCCAACCTCTTTTTTGGATTCTTTATTGAAAACATCTGCTTCATACTTTTTCAGGAAGTGTGAGTTTGAGCATTATCAAAATGTGGCATCGTTGTCGAGGAATACAGCTAAGATTAGATTAATTGCCTGTATTTAATTTTTGGTTGTTATTTCCTGAATCATATTTTCTTTTTGTTTTTGGATATACACAGGTTGTCGCTTGGTGAATGCTAAGTACTCATTGGAGTGGAAACCCTTGATTCCTTTGGATCTCGAAATTGAAAGAACACTGCGAAGGATGGAGAACCAAGAGCAAAGGGATGCCCGTCTTGCTGAAGAAGCTAGGCAAGCTGAGCTAGCTCAGCAAGCTGCACTTTAGGACATGGAGGATGCCCGAGATGAGGTTATCAATGCTGGTCATCATGGAAGGGGAAACAGAGGCCAAAGACATGCCCCTCAGTTCTTTGATGAGGATGACCTGAACATTGATGAAGTCGAGTCAACTGGAGCTATTGTACCACCACCATTGCCTACTTGGGTAAAATTTGACATCACTAGCACCATGATCCAATTTTGAACATGAAGGGGGTGTTTAGTGGTCACACAACTGATGATTCCAACCTTCACTTAATGAACTTTGTTGGAATATGCAAGGCGTACAGGTTGCTCGGAGCCAGCTAGGATGCAATAAGGCTAAGACTGTTCCCATTCTCTCTATCTGGGGTGTCCACTTTATAGTTATCGAAGTTGCCCAACGATTCCATTACCAACTGGAGGGAGCTCAAATAGGATTTTCTAGAGAGATTCTTTCCTCCTTCCAGGATGCTATAGCTTAAGGATGAGATATACAACTTTCAACAATTGAAGACTGAGGCACATCATGAAACCTGGTTGAGATTCAAGAAGAAGCTGACCAAGTTCCCAAACCATAAAATTTCTGATGACAGTTTGTTGGAGATTTTCTATAGATCACTGAATAACAGTACTAAAACTGTAGCAAACATAGTGGCGGGAGGAGCACTGATGAGCCACACCTAGGAGCAAGTTGTCACTATTCTAGATAGAGTTACTAAAAAAACAGAGCATGGCACACTCAAGAAGCGGAAGCGGTGGCCCGTACATATGTTGTTAGTTTTACTGCAAACTAATGAAGGAAGGAGGAAGAATGAGTAACACCCCAAAACTTTCCTAGACAAAACTCAGGCCTTGCAAGAAAAAACTCCAGAAGAAATAAGGAAAAGTTTTCCACAGAACGATTCATGGCACGACTCTTCTAATGACTAGATGAGTCATGGTCAGACTCGTGGCTCGAAGCAGGAAATATTAGTTCAGGAGTCCAAGGGCGACAACTCACATGAAGACTCGTTGTGTAAAGTAATGAGTCGTCCTGAAGGGTCGTTGAGTAGAGATTCATAGTTCATGTTGCAGTGGCAATAATGGACACGACAAATCGTTAGGTCGGTCATTGGAAGGGTCTTGGTAAAGCTAGCCCCTGACGCATGCTGGCGATGAGAGGAGGGGACGAGTCGTTAGGTCAGGTAACAACTCGCTGTCTCCACTCGTGGTGTCCAACTTAAGAATCCTTTAGGAATTCCAGTAAGTAGAATGAAAGATAAAAATGACTCGAGTCCCAACCAATGAGTTGTGGTGTCCCCCATTTCCAAACCCAGTGATACCATCACCCAGATAGTAGGACCAACGAGAGGTCCTAATGACTCGTGGTCTCAACCAATGACGCGTCGAGTGACCCATTGGGTCCCTGTTAGTCAGTTCCCAGATTTTTAATTTAGGGATATTTTTATAATTTCCCACCTATTCAGTCCTTAAACTATGTCATTTTAAGTATAATTTCAGAGATATTAAAGGGATTGAATGATTTTCCCCCTCATTCCCCACTTAAACTCTCAGAATATCTATCATAAACACTCAGACTTTTCCTCTCAAGCAAGAACTAGGGTTCCTCATCATTTGATGAAATTCAAGCTTCCTTCTCCAGGGATTTCTTAGCCAGGTATGTGGGAATTCAACAAGGGAATAGTTCTTCCCTTGTGTCCCAAAAATCTTCTCTATTTTCTCCAACAGTTACAGCCCTGTGGATTATAAATGTAGAAAGTTGTCAGACCTATTTCTTTAAGATTTAAAGTGGAATATTTCTCATGATTTTTATTTCTTTATTATTCCCTATTTCTAGAAATTTGTGAAAATTGCATCTAGTGAAATGATTTAGCCCTAGTTCTCAGTTCAGTAAAATTTAGAACCTTGCGTGTTGGACTAGTTTCCCTATAGCTTGATTCTATTAGTTTTGAGATCCCTAGATTGTTAATGTATGTGTAAATTTCAGTCAGATACATATTAGTCTAGTCTCAGCCAAGTTATTACACTCAGTGCTTTCTAGAAATGTCAATTGATCAGTTTGACTACAATTAGTTCTTGAGGTGTTAGTCGTGCCTCCCAGTTAGCATTATCAGACTCAATTATCATATTTTAGTGGTTCTTTAGGCGGTCATGAAACTTTCAGATAAGAAGCTCTGACCAGCCTTAGAATCCCAGCTTCAGATTATAGTTTGTTCTTTAGATAGTTACAACACTTTCAGATAAGCAAATCTGACAAGTCTTAGAATACCAGTTATAGAATCTGGTCTGATAAGACTCTCAGGGTACTTCCAGATAGGTATTCCTGACTTAGTCTTGGGCCCCAGTTTTGAACTATCAGCTTAGTAGTTAGTCTAGGACTATCCAGTGAGTGTGGGACTTAGCACTGAGCAGACCGGGGTTCCAGCGCACCCAGGTTCCCAGAACTATATTGCCACTGTAGGTTATTTTTATTGGCCTTATGGCCCTAGACTTGTGATCACCTAGTTCATGCCTTTATACCCTGAAAAGGTATATTGGGTCCTACCTATGGGGTGTATACGTTAGACTCCACGTTTAGCTCACATGGTTATATATTGGTTATAGACTCTCCTACTAGTTCAGTTCAATCTCAGATTAGCTCAGTTTAGTTCAGTCTCAGATTATCCCAGCTCAGAACAGTTTTAGATTACTTAGTTCAGATCAGTATCTCAAACTTAGGGCATGTCTTTGACCATCAGGTAGGGTCATCTTGACCATATCAGTATATTTCAGTTTATTAAGTTTCAGCATTTCAGTTGGTCATTGCATGCCTTTACAATTCAGTTATTTTATTCTCTGTGTTACGGTTTCTCCTACTTAGTATATTCCAAGTATTGACGCATACCTTTTATGTTGTATCGTTTTATGATACAGCTGCAGGTTCTTAGTCTCAGCACCATTAGCAGATCTCGTCCGAGAGTTTTCAGCTGCACCAGCGGTGAGTCCTCCTTATCTTTCAAGGACGATGATTATTTCTTTTTAGTTACATTTCTTTTATTTAGACTTAGATTTAGCTGGGGGCTTATCCTAGCAACTCATAAAATAGATGGCTTTCAGACACAGACACAGATCCATATTTTCAGTTTTATTTTCAGTTGTATTAAAACTTTATGATTTAGTACTTCTTCATAAATGGTTTTACTATTTTAAAGCTTCCGCTATGTTTTTACTCAGACTGCTAGTGTTATGATAGACCATGGGTTGACTTAGGGTTACTTATGACTCCAAGTACCATGTCTCGTCTAGGGTATAGACTTGGGTCATGAAAAACTTGGTATCAGAGCACTAGGTTTAGAGTATCCTAGGATGTCTAAAAGCCGCGTCGAGTAGAATCTTTTTCATGGGTGTGAAGCGCGCCACACTTATGATGGGGAGGATACAACACGTTATTAGGAAAACTCCCTCTTGTTAATACTCTTTATCGTGCGTCCAAGTTCAATTCCAGAAACATTCTCCTAACTCGTGCTCTGTTTTGTTTTTGTTTATTAATGCCTCCAAGACAAGGTAACGGAAGAAGGGCCGACAACGCTCACCGACCTGTCCCCTCAGGACGACCCAGTGTCCTCCGTAGAGTTCAGAGCGGCTATCCAGCTACTCGCACAGACAATCATGAATTAGGTGAACCGCAGATGGTTCTGATCAATATTAATGGGTCCGCTGCAGCTGCCCAGGTTTGGGACCTCACCCGGGTGAACCCTCCAACTTTCCATGGATCTAAGGTGGTAGAGGACCCACAGGAGTTCATGGATGAGACCAGGAAGATCACCCAAATTATGGGTGTTAACTCCTCTGAGAGTGCTGACCTAGCTACCTACCGGTTGAAAGGGGTAGCCCAGATCTGGTACGATCAGTGGAAAGAGGGGAGACCAGCAGGAGCCGAACCGATGGAATGGGAGGAGTTCACTACAGCTTTCCTAAATAGATTATTCCCCCAGGAGCTCAAGGAGGCTAAGGTGGCTTAATTTATGAATCTGAAATAGGGAAATCGGACAGTGGAAGAGTATGCACTGGAGTTCACAAGGTTCTCTAACTATGCTCCGGAGATGGTAGCCTAGCCAAGGGCTCGCAAGCTGAATTTCATCAATGGAGTATCGAACTTGGTCCTCAAGGAATGTAGGACTACAATGATTATTAAAGATATCAATCTCTCCAGCCTCATAGTTCATGCCCAGCAGTTTAAGGAAGAAAAACTAAAAGACTTGGAGCGGGAGAACAAGCGGGCAAGGATTGGCCAGTCAGATAATGGCCACTAGAGTTCTGGTGGTAGTAGCTTCCCACAGCATTAGCAGCAGCAGCAGAGGGCTCCAGCACCCACTTCAGTCAGTGCCCCTACTTTTTGGTCCCGCAAGGATCAGAGGGGTGGAGCATCTGGCTCACAGTCCCAGAGTCATAGCGCAAGCAACCACTACCCAGCTTGACCAAAGTGTGGCAAGAACCATCCAGGGGAATGCCTTCAGGGCCGAGATGGTTTCTTTGGGTGTGGACATCTTGGTGATCGTCTTAAAGAATGCCCATCAGCAGGACGGGGGAGATCTTAATCCATCACTTCAGCAGCTCCAGCAGGCCAACACTTCAGGTACAGATGGCGGCCAACGCCAAAACCATTTTTATGCTTTGTTCTCTCGTCAGGATCAGGAAAGCTCACCTGACGTGGTCACAGGTATGTTCCGCCTTTTTCATTTAGATATGTATGCCCTACTATATCCAAGATCCACACTATCATTCGTGACTCCCTATGTAGCTGTCTAGTTTGATATCAGTCCATAATTCCTCTCAAAACCATTCTCAGTCTCCAACCCAGTTGGTGAATCAGTTAGATCCATTCGGGTATCTAGAAACTGCCCAGTCTCAATCTTGAATAAGGTCATTCCAGCTGATCTTCAAGAGTTAGACATGATTGACTTTGACCTCATTCTCAGCATGGATTGGTTACACTCCGGTTATGCCTCAGTTGACTGCATAACTAGGGTCATCAAATTTCAGTTCCCTGATGAGCCAATTTTAGAGTGGACGGGTAGTAGTTCAGTGCCTAAGGTCGGTTTATTTCCTACCTTAAGGCCGGAAATCTTGTCTCCAAAGGGTGTATTTATCATCTAGTTCAGGTCAAAGATTTCAACTCCAAGACTCCGACTATTTAGTCAATTCCAGTTGTCAGTGAGTTCCCTGACGTGTTTCCCAAAGATCTTCCCGGAGTTCCTCCTAAGCGGGAAATAGACTTCGGCATAGACATCCTCCCAGACACTCAACCCATCTCCTTCCCTCCTTACAGAATGGCTCCAGCTGAGCTTAAGGAGTTGAAGGAGCAACTAACAGACCTCCTTGATAAAGGCTTAATCAGGCCCAACATCTCTCCATGGGGTGCTCCAGTACTATTCATGCGTAAGAAAGATGGTACTCTCAGAATGTGTATCAACTACCATCAATTGAAAAAGGTCACTGTCAAGTACAGGTATCCCCTACCCAGGATTGACGACTTGTTTGATAAGCTTCAGGGAGCCAGTTGTTTCTCCAAGGTAGATCTCAGGTCGGGGTATCATCAGCTAAGGGTCAGAGAATGTGACATACCAAAAATAGCTTTCAGAACTCAGTATGGTCACTATGAATTTGTGGTTATATCCTTCGGACTGACTAATGCCCCTTCAACTTTCATGGGCCTAATGAATAGGGTTTCAAGCCATATCTAGACATGTTCATCATTATATTTATTGACGACATTCTAGTATACTCCAGAGGAGAAGAGGAACATGTTAATCATCTGAGGATAGTGCTACAGACACTTAGAGATCGCCAGTTGTTCGCTAAGTTTAGCAAATGCGAACTCTGGTTGAAGTATGTGTCTTTCCTTGGTCACATGGTCCCGAGTGAGGGTATTCAGGTAGATCCTCAAAATATAGCAGCGATGAAAGACTGGGCTAGACCTACTTACCTAATCAAAATCAGAAGCTTTTTGGGTCTAGCCGGTTATTACCGACGTTTTATGGAAGGTTTCTCCTCTATTGCATCCCCTCTGACTAGGTTGACTCAAGAAAAGGTAAAATTTCAGTGGTCAGAAGCGTGTTAGAAGAGTTTCTAGGAGTTAAAAATTCGACTCACTATTCCTCCAGTGTTAACCTTGCCAGAAGGAATAAATGGGTTTGTGGTGTACTGTGACGCTTCAAGAGTTGGGCTTGGTTGCATTCTGATGCGGCGGGGTAAGGTGATAGCTTAAGCCTCCATACATCTCAAGGTTCATGAGAAGAACTATTCAACTCATGACCTGGAGTTGGCAGCGGTGGTGTTTGCATTGAAAATACGGAGGCACTGCTTTTACGGGACTCACGTGGATGTTTTCACCGATCACAAGAGCCTTCAGTATGTTTTCAGTCAAAGAGATCTAAATCTTCGTCAGAGAAGGTGGTTGGAGATACTGAAGGATTATTACATGAGTGTGTTGTACCACTCGGGTAAAGCCAATGTGGTGGTTGATGCCCTAAGCAGGATTTCTATGGGGAGCGTGGCTCATGTGGAAGAGGGCAAAAAAGAAACTGACAAAAAATATCCATAGGTTAGCTCAATTGGGAGTGCAATTGGTTGATATAGCTGAGGGAAAAGTAGTGGTGCAGAGTGGATCAGATTCCTTGTTGGTAGTTGAAGTTAAGCCAAGGCAGGATAAAGATCCCATACTGCTTAAGCTGAAGGAGGCGGTTCTCAGAAAAAAAGTGGAGGCTTTCTCCCAAGGGGAAAATGGTGTACTCAGTTACCAGGGTAGACTCTGTGTGCTGTATGTGGGTGACCTGAGACAGTAGATACTAGATGAAACCCACAGTTCGAGATATTCTATCCACCCTGGAGCTACTAAGATGTACCGTGATCTATGGGATATTTACTGGTGGAACGACATGGAAAGAGACACTACAGAATTTGTAGCTAAGTGCCCGAACTGCCAGCAGGTCAAGGTGGAACATCAGAGATTAGGAGGTATGACTCAGGATATAAGTAAACCCACATGGAAGTGGGAAGAAGTGAATATGGATTTTATTATCGGTCTACCTAGCATTCGTCGACAGTATGACTCAATCTGGGTGATAGTAGACTGGATGACCAAGTCAGCACATTTCCTCCAGTTAAAACTACAGACTCAATTGAGGATTATGTTAGGCTCTATATCCGGGAGTTGGTCAGACTACATGGGGTGCCCTTGTCCATTATTTTAGATAGAGGTACCCAGTTCACCTCACATTTCTGGGAGTAATTTCATAAGGGACTTGGTACCCAGGTCAAGCTCAGCATAACTTTTCACCCACAGACATATGGACAAGATGAACGGACTATTTAGACCTTGGAAGATATGCTAAGAGCATGTGTGATCGATTTCAAGGGTAGTTGGGATGATCACCTACCTCTTATTGAGTTTTCGTACAACAACAGCTACCACTCCAGTATCCAGATGGCCCTATTTAAGGCATTTTATGGTAGGAGGTGTAGATCTCCTGTAGGTTAGTTTGAGGTTGGTGAAGCTACCCTGATAGGGCCAAACTCAGTTCATGAGGCTATGCATAAGGTACAACTTATCAGGGAGAGGTTGAAAATAGCGCAAAGTCGTCAGAAATCTTATGTTGATGTGAGGAGAAGAGAATTAGAGTTTGCAGTGGATGATTGGGTTTATCTGAAAATCTCACCCATGAAAGGGGTGATGAGATTTGGGAAGAAAGAAAAACTCAGTCTGAGATATGTAGGACCCTACAGAATTCTGAAGTGAATTGGCAGTGTGGCATATGAGTTAGAACTACCTCCAGAGTTAGCATCGGTACACCCAGTCTTTCATGTGTCATTATTGAAGAAGTGCATTGGTGATCCAACTTCAGTTGTGCCACTAGACAGTGTGGAGATAAAAGATAGTCTCTCTTACGAAGAGGTCCCAGTTCAGATCCTTGACCGCCAGGTTCATAAGCTGAGAAATAAGGAAGTCACTTTAGTGAAAGTTTTATGGAGGAACCAGCTAGTTGAGGAAGCCACATGGGAAGCAGAAGCAGACATGATGGCCAAATACCCTCACTTACCTTCCAGTTCAGTTCCAGCATCAGGTACTAAATCCCTCCTCAGTACTCTATTTAGTTCCGTACTCATCAGCTCTATTAAGATTTTCAATGTGCATTTTAGTTGAATTAGCTCTTTTAGCATGGTTAAGTCAGTTCAGAGTAAGTTACTCCTTCAAAAACTAGCTCATAGTCTCAGTCTAGGAATTTCAACTATTTTCCTAGTTTTCCAGCAGATTTTGTCTTCATTCGAGGATGAATGATCCCAAGGGGGAGATGTTATAACACCTCGAAACTTTCCTATACCAGATTTAGATCTTGTAAGAAAAAAATCCAGAAGAACTAAGGAAAATTTTTCCACAGAACGAGTCGTGGTTAGACTCATGGCTTGAAGCAGGAAATATTAGTTCAGGAGCCCAGGGGTGATGACTCACATGACAACTCGTTGGGTCAAGTAACAAGTCTTCCTGAAGGGTCGTCGATTGGAGATTCTTAGTTCACGTTTTAGTGGAGACGACAAACACGATGAGTCATTAGATCGAGCAACAACCCATTGAGCCGGTTGTCAGAAGGGTCCTAGTAAATCTAGCCTCTAAGACATTGCTGGCAACGAGAGGAGGGGACGAGTCGCTAGTCAAGTAACAACTCGTCATCTCCACCCGTGGTGTCCAGCTCAAGAATCCTTCAGGAATTCCAGTGAGCAGAATGAAAGGTGACAACGACTTGTTGTCCCAACCAACGACTCGGAGTGTCCTCCATTGCAAGACACATTGATACCATCATCCAGAAAGTAGGATCAATGAGAGGTCCCAACGAGTCGTGGTCTCAACCAACGAGTCGTTAAGTGACCCGTTCAGTCCCTGTCGGTCAGCTTTTTGGATTTTTAGTCCAGGGATATTTTTGTAATTTCTCACCTATTAAGTCCCTAAACTACATCATTTTAAGTATAATTCAGAGATATTAGAGGGATTGAACGGTTTTCCCCCTCATTTCACACGTAAACTCTCTGAATATCGATCATAGAAACTCAGACTTTCCCTCTCAAGCAAGAACTAGAGTTCCTCATCAGTTGCAGAAATTCAAGCTTCCTTCTCCGGGGGTTTCTTAGCCAGGTATGTGGGAATTCAACAAGGGAATATTTCTTCCCTTGTGTCCCCAAAATCTTCTCTATTTTCTCCAACAGTTATAGCCCAATGGATTCGAAAAATAGAAAGTTGTCAGACAAATTTCTTTAAGATTTCAAGTGGAATATTTATAATGACTTTTACTGCTTTATTATTCCCTATTTCTAGAAATTTGTGAAAATTGCATCTAGTGAAATGATTTAGCCCTAGTTCTCAGTTCAATAAAATTTAGAATCTTGCGTGTTGGACTAGTTTCCCTGTAGCTTGATTCTATCAGTTTTGAGATCCCCATATTGTTTATGTATGTGGAAATTTCAGTCAGATACATATTAGTCCAGTCTCAGCCAGGTTATTACACTCGGTGTTGTCCAGAAATGTCTGTTGATCAGTTTGACTACAATTAATTCTTGAGGTGTTAGTGGTGCCTCCCAGTTATCAGTATTAGACTTAGTTATCATATTTTCGTGGTTCTTTAGGCGTTCATGACACTTCCAAATAAGAAGCTCTGGCCATCCTTAGAATCCCAGCTTCAGATTACAGTTTGTTCTTTAGACGGTTACGACACTTCCAGATAAGTAGCTCTAACCAGTTTTAGAACACCAGTTACAAAATTCGGTCTGATAAGACTCTCAGGGTACTTCCTGATAGGTATTCCTGACTTAGTATTGGGCCCCAGTTTCGAGCTATCAACTTAGTAGTCAGTCTAGAACTATCCAGTGGGAGTGGGACTTAGCACCGAGCAGACAGGGGTTCCAGCGCATCTAGGTTCCCAGAACTATGTTGCCACTGTAGGTTATTTTTATTGGCCTTATGGGCCCAGACTTATGATCTCCCAGTTCATGTCTTTATACCCTGGCAAGGTATATTGGGTCCTACCGATGGGGTGTATATATCGGGCTCCACGTCTAGCTCACNCACTTAGAAAAAATCAACCCAACCTACGCAATTCCCCAATTCTATGTCTTTATACCCTGGCAAGGTATATTGGGTCCTACCGATGGGGTGTATATATCGGGCTCCACGTCTAGCTCACGTGGTTATATGTCGGTTATAGACTCTCCTACTAGTCAGTTCAGTCTCAGATTAGCTCAGTTTAGTTCAGCCTCATATTAGCCCAGCTCATAACAGTTTCATATTACTCAGTTTAGATCAGTATCTTAGACTTAGGGCATGTCTTTGACCATCAGACAGGTTCATTTTTACCATCTCAGTATATTTCAGTTTATTCAGTTTTAGCATTTTAGATGGCCATTGCATGTCTTTACAGTTCTGTTATTTTATTCTCCGTTTTTGGTTTCTCCTACTTACTCAGTACATTTCACGTACTGACGCATACCTTTTATGTTGTATCATTTTATGATACAGCTGCAGGTTCTCAGTCTAAGCACTGTTAGTAGATCTCGTCTAGGAGTTTTCAGCTGCACCAGTGGTGACTCCTCATCTTTCGAGGACGATGATTATTTCTTTTTAGTTACATTTCTTTCAGTTATACTTAGAGTTAGCTGGGGGCTTGTCCCAGCAACTCATCAGATAGATGGCTTTCAAACAAAGACATAGATCCAAATTTTCTGTTTTGTTTTTAGTTGTATTAGAATTTTATGATTTAGTTCTTCTTCATAAATGGTTTTACTATTTTAAAGCTTCCTATATGTTTTTACTTAGACTGGCAATGTTATGATAGATCTTGTGTTGACTTAGGGTTACTTGTGACTCCAAGTACCGTGTCTCATCCAGGGTATAGACTCGGGTCATGACAGAACATGACCAGGAATTGGCCCATATGCGCACATCATTAGACCTTCTCACGAAGCATATCATGGGGACTGGAGCGAGAAAAGTTAATGCAGTGGGGACACAGGGACAGGAGCCAGGGCTTGAGCACTCAAACTCCGAGGAGGAGGCAAACTTCTTAGACAACTAGGTGGCGGATTTCTGAGCCAATGCCCAAGGGTCTAGACAAGACACTTGGCACCAAGGTTCTAAAAACAAAGGTCAGAACCAATACATATATAATTACAATCAGAATGGCTACAGAGATAGAAATCGAGGTCTTGAGCGAGAAGGAATGACGGTTACCGCAACATCCAAGCAGGATTATACGTGCCTCCGAATGCACGTGAGAGGGAAGCTGGACAGTCAAAGTTGGAGAGCATGATGGCTGAGATGCTCAAGAAGGTTAGATCCAGAGATGATCAGCTGAAAGACATCCGTGGAGATATATCTAGCATGGGTCAGAGAGTTGAATCACATGCTACAGCTATCAAGCAGTTTGAACAGCAGCTGGGGCAACTGTCAGCATCCATGAACCCTAGGCAAAAAGGTACACTACCTAGCAACATAATCCAAAATCCAAAGAATGATGGTCACGGCATGGCTGTGATGAAGAGGAGTGGAAATACCACGGTTGATCTCCCTCTGTCGGTTGTAGTTGAGCTTTAAGGAAAGAAAGAAAGCATATTTGATGATGAGGAAGAGGTTGCTGAGAAAGAGCATGATAAGGATGCTAAGTTGATTGAGGCTTCAATTGTTGAGAAGGGGCCTGAGGCTGAACAAGGAGAGACGCAAGGAGCCACATAAATTTATAAGGCTATTCCATGACTACCACCACCCTTCCCTCAAAGAATGAAGAAGAGCGCGAAGAATGGTAAGTTTCAGAAATTCCTGTCAATACTAAAGCAATTATTTGTAAACATACCATTGGTTGAAGCATTGGAACAGATGCCGAGATACGCTAAGTTTATGAAGTACCTTATTACTAAGAGAAGGTCCATGAGCTATGAGCATGTGGATGATGTGCATCATTGTAGTGCTATAGCCTTACGAGTCCTTGCCCCAAAGAAGGAGGATCCAGGTGCCTTCACCATTCCATGTACAATTGGTGAAGTTGAGTTCGCGAGGGCAGTCTGCACTTGGGAGCAAGCATCAATCTGATGTCGTTACCTGTGTTTAAGCAGCCGGGCTTGGAAAACCCCACACTGGCTACTATGTGGTTGTTGATGGCCGATCGAACTTTGAGAAACCCTGTGGGGATCCTGTTTGATGTGCTTGTTGAAGTGGACAGATTCATATTCCCAGTAGACTTCGTGATCCTTGATTGCGAGGTTGATTTGAGGTCCCCATCATTTTGAGGCAACCATTCCTTGCCACTGGGAGGGCTTTAGTAGATGTGGAGGCTGGCCAGTTAAAATTCAGACTCAATAAAGAAGAGGTCACCTTCAATGTCTACTGGTCAATGAAGCAACTAAAGGAGTACAGAGTGGTCTCAGCAATCGAGGATGAGTCTGAGTTCCTTGACAAAGTCTGAGTAGTCAAGAGACTTGCATTGTGACGCGTCGTTAAATCAAGCAATTCTTGGGAGGCAATCCATGTGGTAGTTTGGTGAATTTTTAGTAACCGAACCACCTATGTCGTGCCACGACATTAAATCAAGCGCTTCTTGAGAGGCAACCCAATTGACTTATGTGTGTTTAGTGTGTAGGAGAAACAAAAACAAGTGGCAGAAGAATTGCTGAACAGTCTGGTGCTATGCTTCCCAATACGTCTTGTAAGAGGATTGTATAGACCGTAGTACGAGTTGTGGTGAGAAGTAGAGATGTATCTCAGTTCATGAGTTCATAGTACGGTTGGTCCTACAACTCGTAACTTCATTGTATGGATCGTAGTACTCACTGTAGTTATGAACAATGCAAGGCATAGTCCTCAAAGTAAGAGTGACGTATGACTTATAGTACAGGTCGTACATTTATAGTACGAGTCGTAGTATGTACTCGTAGGTCCACAAGTAAGTCTTCTTAACATCTCTGTTACGAGTCCTAGAGACGAGTCGTAGGTCCTTCCTATGACCCATGGTACGAGTCAAATAGATTAAAATTACCCGACTTGGCCCATATTTTTCAAATTTTCCCTAAAAGCTATTTAAACTTCAAACCTATCAGACCCTTCTCCCATGCACTCAAAATCAAACTCACGGAAGCACCCATGACTCCCTTACACCCCTAACTAAGGCCACAACCAATTGACAATATTTTTGCTCAAATAACATTGTCAAACTCAAAGTCCAACCCTAGTCCCTGATTTACAGTCAAAGTGAGAAAAGTTTCACATCATTCAAGTAAGTTATCATGCTTTGAATTGGGTAAAAAGACCTTTTGAGCCTGAGCAAACTTTCTTATTCACTGGGAGTCCTCTAAATGCATGAAAAATAAAATAGGACAATGACCAGTGATGAAAAAGTAAATGTGTGACAGGGTAGGAATTGAACATGTTAAAAATTGCATATGAACTGCTAAAATCTTGAGTTACGCGTTGTGAATAAAAAGGGGAGGAATGGGTAATTGTTAAAACATGATGAATGCATGCCTAGACTTGGGAAATTCTGAGTACCCAACACAAAATTGAATGCACCTGCAAACTGACTTGAAAATAAGGCAGGGACAGGGTTCACAAGCTTTCCTACGAATCGTGGCTTCACACTACAACTTGTAGGATGGCCCATTAGGACTCTCCCAAGCCAAACATGTAAAAATTAAGAGGTAAAAAACCTAGTACGGCTCGTAGTATCCTTCTACGAGTCGTAGCTGGCAATCGTACCAGGAGATTAAAAAGGGTTAAATCCAAAAGTGACAGTACGATCCTTCCTATGATTCGTGGAGTAGACTTTCGGGTCATACAATAAGTCGTGGAAAAATACAAAACATGGGTTTTCAAGGGGCATCCTCATATGACTCATGGTACGAATTGTACCTTCATGGTATGAGTCGTACCTCAGAGGCGTAACGTTGATATGAGAAATTATGAGTCTCAGTACGAATAGTACCTCCAAGGTACGAATCATACTGTAGACCCGTGATAAACTACAGAGAGCTTTATTTTTCTTGCTTTCTTTTTCTCAAGTTTGGAATTCTAACCCTTTTTCTCCATAGGTACAATGATTCAGAAAAGAAAAGCATCCAAAGCAGTTGCTTGGAGGGCATTGATAGATGAAACCTCCGAATATGAACAAGAAGATAACACACCTAGTGGTTTAGTGGAGGAATACCGAGTTGACACATCTGACATTGATGGGACCCAAACCACTAGGGAGAAAGCTAAATCCCAGGCCGAGGCAGCCACTTCCACATCTATTGGTGCTCCCCAGTCTGAGGAGGGATCTGAGGAAAGAGCCCAAGAGTCCGAAAGCGGCTCTAATGATTAAGAGGGGTCCAAGGAGGCCCAACCCGGCAATAGAGACAGTGAGTCCGGATCTGAGAAGGAGGCAGCCAATGTCGAGCAGGAGCAGACTCCGCCTAGGGAGAACCATACCATTCCGTGGAGAGTACAGGAGCCTAGGATATTTATGAATAGGGTATTGCTCTCACCGACAAGAACAACCTAGGAGGAGTATTCAAAAAGAGTCGCAGATCCTCACCAATACACTGAAGGAGGTGGAGGAGGTGAAGCAGATATTTAGTTTTTATGGGTTCGACTGGATGGCTAAAGCCCCTGATTGATACACTTCAGAGATCTTCTGGGAGTTCTACGCCAATTATTTGGCAACCATGGATAAGAAAGCAAAGGACGGGCAAAAATTGAAAGATCAACCCAAGCTAGAGAGCGTCATCGTACGAGGCTGCAATGTTGATACATCCGAGCGCACTATTGCTTGGGTGTTATATAGACCCCAATTAAACCACCACACACTACACCAGAGTATGACTATCGGGTGGACGCCATGAAAAAGATCAAGTAGTTAGGAATTGATGAGAGGCGGAGGCAGATTCAGTGGTTGTCAGGGATTATTTCCGAGGACAAAGAAGAAGCAGAATGGGTCACTAGAAAAAAGCAGGTTACAAAGAATTCCCTAAACTTCATAGAAAAAGCCTGTTGGACGTTAGTTTGCCACCGGTTGGCCTTGACAATGAATGAAAACACCCTCAGCACAGACAGAGCATCTTTGGTGGCATGTACCATGTCTAGATACCCCATCAACATTCCGAGGGTTATTGCAGAGGAGATCCGGGATCGGACTATGGGATTGAGAACTACCATCTCATTCCCGAGTCTTGTATTCAGGCTATATGCAGAGGTAGGTATTCAGGTGCATCATGGTGAGGAGAAGTTGATCGAAAGATATTGGATCGCAGATATTGGCTTAATCCGGGATGAAATGAACCCGTAAATTGGGCACGACTTTCTACAGCAGTCCCGGTATCATGGACAATTGGGGGCGAGCAGGTGAATGCCCCCACCTCGCAGGAGCAGAGTGAGACACTGTCTACAAATGCCGATCATTTAGAGGAAGCTCCCATTACCTCAGTCGCACCACCTATGGGCCTTCCAAGCTAGACTCCAGTCGGGTACATGCCAGTGCCTCAGGAATTTCTCTAGAAGCTGGCCAAGAGACTGACCGTAGCTGAGAAGATGGCACGGTCTATGATGGAGAATGTCAAGCCTTGGTTAAAGGCTGAGATTGAGATAGCTGCACAAGTTCTACATGCCAAGCTAGATAGCTTTGAGAGCCGCTTCAATAAGAATATGGCCGAGCAAACTGACACGGGCAGCCTCCATGAGGAGTTGGGGGCTCTTTGGAGCTAAGTGACCGAGTTGTCATCACGAAAGCCATAAATTATAACATCCCCCACCCTTCTTGACCTCGACATTGGCATAGACGAGGAGCTTGATTTGGCGGCATATTGGGAGCCTACAGGAGCTGAGAGGATAAAAGGGAAAAAGAGGATCTCTGAAGCCCCTAAGACTAGGCTCGGGATTAGAAAAGAGATCAGCAGAAAAGTTGGGAAATTATCACAGAATGAGTCAAACCCGAGTCGTAGGTTGGTCCCACGGGTCGTAAGATGGAGCCGTTTTCTAGTATAGGGTTGGTAGGGCCAAGGGTATGGGTCATGGTACGAGATCATTGGAAGTTGTAGGAGTCAAACTGGTGAGCTACGAGAGCAAATAATGGGTCATTGGATGGTGGCACGACTCATGGTCAAGAGTCATGGCAGATAAGGTGGGTCTCAGGTAGGAATCAGACGACCAAAGGTGCGACTCGTAGGAAGCACCTACGAGCCATTGGTTATTCCCATGGGAGAAACTTCTGAAGGGTGATAGTTCGAGGATAGTAGTTGTAACAGAAGGAAACAACAGATTGTGGTGACGATTAACGACTCGTCCTGTCTAATCATTAGTGATGAAATTGAAACTGAGGCAAGCATGGGGGTTAGTTGATCTTTGGCATATTTATACGACCAAACTTTGTATTTTCAACCATATGGGAGCCTAGCTAAGGATAATATTGATGTATTCATGCATGTTTTTGGTTAATTATGTTTTAGTACTAATGAATGTCGTGTGACTATTTGCAGGTGAAGAATATAATAAATTCAATGTGATGCGGTGGATGATACTTGGACTTGATGTGTGGAACTTTCAGAGAGATTTCAAAAAGGATTTGGGAATTCAATTATGTGTCACGCTAAGGATTGATGATGTGGAACAATGTGCCACTGTGCCTGGGTAGAAGAAGAAATTGATAAAATTTGGAAGGCACAAAATAGTGAGGGTCCGCGACAGGCCCATTTCACAGAGGACATTTAGCGCGTTCAGCTCCGTGACACGGAACTATGTTTTCCAGGAATCCCCAACGTCCAGTGCACCTTCGCGACAGCTCCATGTCATGGAGCCATTTCCCCGTGATGAGCTCCATGCCACGGAGCTAGTTTTCCACTGTGTAATTTTTCACTTGTATAAATAGAACACTTAGAATTTTATTTTTCATTATCGAACAAATTGGCAAGAATGTGGGAAACAACAGTTGAGCTGAAGAAGATTCTAGGGTTCTTTCTCTTCTCTTTTCTTCAAAATTTCAATTGTTCTCATGATAAAAACTTGTTTGGAGATATTTAATCAACAAATGAGTGTCTAAATTACCTCATTCTGAGGTTAAGGTTAATTGCATGATTGTATAATTTCATATTATTTTCAGCTGAATTTTCTTCTCTCATGAATGGTTGTTCTTCTATTCTTGATTTTTGGTGTTTTAATGCTTGGCCAGCATTAAGCTACATTTATAATCCTAATTTTAATTTGAAAGGAGAATTATTAGGGTAGAACGAGGAATAGGGGAATATGTTCTTATCTTTGCTGTAAATCGAAGGTAATATTCGCATGCAGGATAGAAATATACATGTAACGCCATATTCGGTTAACAAAGGGAAAGATTTTTACTAGACCTAGGATGAGTTATTGCATCATAGAAATGTGTAGTGCAAGGGTCATAATTGGAAAATTGGCTGGAGGTTCGAAAGACCATAGTCAAACTCTAGTTTTCCCAACCATCAACCTGAAAAAGAAGGTAGCGAAAGAATAATACAAGTTATACATGATTTCATTTTATGCCTTAACCTTAGACTGTTCTTGCTATTGTTTTAATCAACGTTCTTCGCTTCAATTAGTATTACTTTATATATTACCATTTATCAAACTCTTAATTCATTGTGTTATTTACATACTTGCATAGAGTAATTGTTAATACTAAAATAGGAAAAATCACTAAGTTATAGTCCCTGTGGGTTCGATATCCGACTTGAAAGAGCCACTATATTACTTGTACGATCATGTGCACTTGCGTGCGTTTGGGTGGCAACAATTTTTTGGCGAAGTTAGTGAAATTTTTGAGTTTTAGTTTTGCTAGTTTTGTGCAAGTGTTGACAACTTGATCTTAGCTGCGACCCTTGCAAGTACAGGGCAATTTCTAAATGCTGGCAAGGAATAAAGAATTGGTGGACCCATTTTTGGAGTCAGAAAGACAGTTTCATTTGCAAAGGAGAGAAGCTCTCGAAAGGAAGTTGCAGTTGTTGCAGAGGTAAATTCTAGAACAACAACAACATCCACCAATTAGGCAGGCAAAGTTATTTCCTGAAGTGATAGCAGCAAGACCAGTACGCGAGGTGGCAATCCCACACGCTAATAATTTTAGCTCTAGCATCCGCGGGCCGGAGCCAGGAGGTAGATTTGAGCTGAAACAGAACATGGTGCAGCTATTGCATACTAGCAGAAAATTCACAGGTCTCCCTCATGAAGATCTGCAGCAGCACCTACAAAATTTTCTGGAGATTAGTGACACATAGGGTATCATCAGATTATGTGAGACTTACATTGTTCCCATTTTCCTTGTTGGGGGAAGCGAAGAGGTGGATAAAGGCTGAACCACCTAACTCTATTACCACATGGGATGATCTGGCAAAGAAATTCTTAATCAGGTTCTTTCCTTCAGGGAAGACAGCAAGGCTTATAAGTTAGATTCTAAGTTTCAAACAAAGAGATGGTGAGAACCTGTACCAAGCTTGGGAGAGGTTCAAGTCTATGCTAAGAGATTGTCCTCACCATCACCAGTCAAATGATGTGTTGGTGCATACTTTTATAGAAGGCTTGGAGCCTCACACCAAAATCTTGTTAGACTCTGCAGCTGGTGGGAAAGCTTTGGAAAAGACGTATGAGGAGCTATATACACTGTTGAACCGTATTTCGCAAGGCAACCTAGAATGGAATTGACATAACCCGAGGTGTGGTGAATAAAGCGGCAGGTGTCTTGGAGGTAGACGGACTCACAGCTATTGCAGCACAGATAGCTGCATTAAAGAATCATATTAACACTCATTTCAGTAGAATGAGCCCAAGGCAGCCACAAGTCCCAGTCAATACAGTCCAGCAAGTGTGGTGTGAAGTTTTTGGTATAGTGAGCACTCAGCTAATACATTTGGTTCTAATCCAAACTCAGTTTACTTTATCGTAAATGCGCAAAGGAGCAACAATCAGCATTATGGCAACAATTACAACCCCAACTGGAGGAACCATCCATTTTTTTCATGGGGCAGTAATAGTCACCAAGGGCAAAGCTCGAATCAGGGTCTGCACAGAAACCAGGGGGCATGTCAAAATTTCCAGCCTAAATTCAGAGGGAATAATGCGCCTGCTCCGTCGAGCAACATTGAGGATATGTTGAAGACCATTATAGCAAACCAAGCTTAGATGGAAGTTGACCAAGTGAAATTGACAGCTGACATGAAAAATCAACAGTTGGCTACAAAGGCTTTGGAGATTCAGCTGGGACAGCTAGCTGGAGCACAGAATACTTGACCCCGGCTGGGTTTCCAAGTGATACAGACACCAACCCCAAGCAGGTAAATGCTGTCACCACCAGGAGTGGAAAACAACTTAAGGATTTGGAGCCAAAAAAGCCTACACACCAAGCTGAAACAACAGAGGAGGCCGAAGATAATGATAAGGAAGTGGAGAGTGGAAAGATAACAGAAACTGAGAATTCACCACCACCACCCCCATTCCCGCAGAGAATGAGGAAGCATAAGGAAGAAGCATGCTTCAAGAAATTTATGGAAGTATTGAAGCAGGTACACATTAATATTCCTTTGGTAGATGTTTTGTAGGGAATTCCTAAGTATTCCAAGTACATAAAGGATATTTTGGAAAATAAGAGTAGACTGACGGAATATGTCACAGTTGCACTTACTGAGGAGTGTACTTCTCGGATACAGAATAGATTGCCTACAAAGCTCAAAGATCTGGGAATTTTTACTATCCAGATCACTATTGGGCAGTCCATTAGAGCCCGTGGTTTATGTGATCTAGGTGCGAGCATTAACTTGATGACTACCTCTGTATTCATGAAGTTGGGTTTGGGTAATCCAAGACCCACCACGGTGATTTTGCAGCTAGCTGATCGCTCATTGGCGAGGCCAGATGGAATTGTGGAAGATGTGCTAGTGCAAGTGGGATTCCTTATTTTTCTAGTAGATTTCATAATCCTTGAATTTAAGCCAGACTTGGAAGTCCCATTTATTTTGGGATGTCCTTTTTTATCAACCGGACGAGCTCTAATAGATGTAGTTGCGGGACAGCTAACAATGAGAGCTCATGACAAGGTAGAAGTATTTGATGTCTACAAATCCATGAAGCTACCTGCTATTTACGAAGAGTTGTCATCCATTATTGTTATTGACTAAAAGTCCGCACTGCAGCTTATTAGCCTGAATGATCACTTGGAAAGAGCTTTCGTGGGTCATGATCAGTTCGGGGATATGGCAACTTATGAAATGGTGCAAGCTTTTGATGAGGCCAAAATGTTCTTTCGAAAGCAGGAGTTCAAGCCCCTACAGAGGTCCTTAGAGCCTCCACCCAAGACATCAATCGAGGAGGCCCCCAAACTTGAGCTGAAAGCATTGCCTCCGCACCTTCATTATGTATTTTTAGGAGAAGTTGACACATTGCCGGTCATTATTTCATTAGGAATAATAGATTCACAGGTTCAAGAAGCATTAGTGGTTTTGAAAAGGAGAAATAGAACCATAGGATGGCAAATGTCAGACATTTGGGGAATCAGTTCGGATTTTTGCATGCACAAGATATTAAGGGAGGAATGATCTAAGCCAACTGTACAACATCAAAGGAGGTTGAACCTAGTGATGAAGAATGTAGTGAGGAAGGAGGTGATTAAGTGGCTAGATGCAGGAGTGGTATAATCCTATCTCGGACAGTGAGTGGGTTAGCCCGGTTTAGTGCATCCCGAAGAAAGGGGGCATGACAGTTATCACTAATGAGAAGAATGAGTTGATTCCCACTCGCACGGTCACAAGTTGGAGGATTTTCATGGATTACAGGAAATTAAATGAGGCCACTCGGAAGGATCACTATCCCAAGCCATTCATCGACCAAAAATTGGACAGACTTGCAGGCGAGTATTATTGCTTTCTGGACGGCTATTTTGTCTATAATCAAATATCTATATCCCTAGAAGATCAGGAGAAGACCACATTTACCTGTCCCTATGGGACATACGCCTTCAAGCGTATGCCCTTTGGGTTATGCAATGCACCAGCTACTTTCCAACGATGCATGATGGCTATATTTCATGACATAGTGGAAGACTATGTTGAGGTATTTATGGATGATTTCTCTGTTTTTGGTAACTCTTTTGATGTATGTTTGCAGAATTTGGACAAGGTCTTGGCTAGGTGTGAAGATACAAACCTGGTACTGAATTGGGAGAAGTGCCACTTTCTAGTCAAGGAAGGCGTTGTCCTTGGCCACAAGGTGTCACAGAGCGTCTTGGAGGTTGACCATGCCAAAATAGAGGTGATTGAGAAGTTACCACCCCCAGTGTCTGTCAAGGGTGTCCACAATTTCTTAGGACATGCTGGGTTTTATAGATGGTTCATTCGGGATTTCTCAAAAATTTCTATACCAATGTGCCGACTACTAAAAAAGATGTGAAATTTGAGTTTTGAGCAGAATGTGTTAGTGCTTTTGAGGAGTTAAAGAAGAAGCTGGTGGAAGCTCCCATTTTGATTGCTCCTGATTGGGAACGCCCGTTTGAGCTGATGTGTGATGCCAGTGATGTGGTTGTAGGTGAAATATTGGGGTAGAGGAGAGAAAAGATTTTTCACTCCATATACTATGCTAGAAAAACACTGGATGCTGCTCAGGCGAATTATATTGTCACAGAAAAGGAGATGCTGACGCTTTTGTATGCATTTGATAAATTCAGGTCCTATCTGGTTGGGACAAAAGTGGTGGTATACACAAATCATGCAGCCATCTGTTACCTATTCAACAAGAAGGATGCTAAGCCTAAGTAAATTTGGTTGGTATTATTGCTGCAGGAGTTTGACTTAGAAATCCGCAACAAGAAGGGCAGCAAAAATCAAGTAGCAGATCATCTATCACGACTAGAGGACAGGGAGTGGTGTTGGGAGCATCTGAGAAGAGTTCCCCGATGTGCAACTCTTGGCACTAAGTGTGGCGGAACTTCCTTGGTATGCGGACATAGAGAATCTGATAGTAAGTGGAATGTACCCACCAGAAGCCACCACTCAACAAAGAAAGAAGCTGAAGTATGAGTCCTGGTTCTATATGTGGGATGAACCATATCTATTCAAGCAAGGGCCAAATCAAGTGATGAGACGGTGCATTCCAGAGAGTCAGGTAGCAGAGATGTTGAGACACTGTCATTCCTCGCCTTATGGCGGTCATCATGGAGGAGAGTGCCTACTCATAAAGTGCTACAGTCCGATTTCTTTTTGCCAACTTTATTCAAGGATGCAGCAGCATATGCCAAGTCTTGTGATTAATGCCAGAGAACGGGTACAATCAGCAGGAAACAGGAGATGTTGTTGCACAACTTCTTAGAAGTTGAGATGTTCGACGTATGGGGGATAGATTTCATGGGGCCCTTTCCACCTTCATTTGGTAATCAATATATTCTAGTAGCAATGGATTATGTTTCCAAATGGGTTGAGATCGCAACTTTTCCCATTAATGATGCCAAGGTAGTGGCCAAGTTTGTGAAGAAGCAGATTTTTACCAGGTTTGGAACCCCACGAGCTATTATTAGTGACGGAGGTTCACACTTTGTTAACACTTGGTTCCGAAATTTATTGGCTAAATATGGAGTTCGGCATAAGGTGGCTACAACATATCACCCTCAAACTAGTGGGCGGGTAGAAGTATCGAACAGGGAAGTCAAGCAGATTCTATAGAAAACTGTGAATGCTCAACGAAAGGATTGGGAAAGCAAATTAGATGATGCTTTGTAGGCATATAGGACTGCCTGGAAGACTCCAATTGGGACTTCACCTTATCGATTGGTTTATGGGAAGGCCTGTCACTTGCCTTTGGAGCTTGAACATTAAGCATATTGGGTTTTGAGGAAGCTGAACATGGATCCAGAGTTAGCTGGAAAAAGGCGGTTGTTGCAATTGCACGAGCTAGAAGAGTTTTGGTGGAATTCTTATTAAAGTGCTAGGATATACAAAGAGAATACCAAGAGGTGGCATGACAAACATATAGTGCCTCGAAACTTCGAGCCTGGACAGATGGTGTTACTATTCAACTCCCGGTTGAAATTGTTTCCAGGGAAATTGAGATCTAAGTGGTCTAGACAATTTGAGGTGGCTAGGATGACCCCGTATGGGGCAGTTGATTATGGAAGGAAGATAAAAGTTCCACATTCTTTATTAATGGTCAAATGTGTAAGCATTACTGGGGTGAGGGCGTTAATCGAGAGAAGATGTTGATCACCTTATCTGATGACTGAATGTGAGTTGGGTCGTGCTGCGACAGTAAATCAGGCGCTGCACGATATGCAACCTGTGAATATAATGTAATAGTTAGGATCTATTTTTAAAACAAAAAAAGTGAGAGAAGTCGTTCCACAACTGAAACTACGGCGCTGTGTGGGTTGCAATCCACCATTATCTAACTTATTGATGTTTTTGGATGATTTGCAGGATGATATAGAGCTACAACATAATTTATGGGATAAACACATTGCAGGAGTAAAAATTAAGGCCGGACGTGCAAAGGTAAGTGATAGGGAAATTTAGGCTCAAATAGTGAGCCTGCGCATTGGGTCCATGTCACGGAGCTTAGCCTCCGCGTTCAGCTTCATGCCACGGAGAGGTGTTAAAATCCTAGCACCAGAAACCAGTACGCTTGTGCATTGGCTCCGTGGAACGAAGCTAGAGCTCCGCGATAGCCTCCGTGCCACGGTAAGGTATAAATCGCGGTGGGTCACAATTAAAATACCGGGTCTACCCGTCCGAATCTCTTCCTTTTTAATCCCATTTCAGCATTTCAACCCCATTTTCTTTATTCCCTCTATGAAAAAACCCCCATTCCCCCTTCCCTCTTGAACGTTCTATGGCTAGGGCTTCAAGACTTCGCTCCATCTTCTCAAAATCGAAGTTTCACAGGTATGTCTTTGTTTTCCCCATCCTTTCTCCTATAAATTCATGGAATGAGCATGGGTTTAAGTCAAGGTGAACCCTGATTCATGTAAACTTGGTAGAAACAAGTTTTTGGTGGTAATCATGATACTATTTGATGAAATTTGATTCTTGCCATTGATTATGAAATGGTTTCTTGCATTTGGCATCGAAATTAAGTGTGGGGTGTCTAAAGGGTTGAGGGAAGATGAAGGAGGGGAAGTGAAAAACAAGTAGGGAATTCATGCCTGTATTTTTCAATTAGTTGTGCAAGATGCTACATACCACACTTTGCCTAAGCTCTGTTGTGAAAAATGCTATCCTCTGTAAATGTGGGCATGTAAAAACAAAGTGTAAGTGTTTACGATTGTAAGTTTCCAATTGCTTGAAGTCTGAGTAAACGTATTAACTTCATGTAATTGCTTGTGTCATGAGCTGAGTTAATTGAGTGTGCGAAGTACGAGGTAACATACAAATTTCCAAGTTTAACATCTCAATGCAAAGTGTCGTCACAAAAAATGCGCCAGAATGTTTAAGTGCTTAATCTTGTCAAAGTGTTGATTATGATGAATTGTGGGAGAAACTAGTCATTGATGTGTATAGAAGGGGAAGTGCGAGTACTAGAATGGCTATGACTAGTGAACCCATGCTGCAACTAAATTGTGGGGTAGTCACTCAGAAGCCACGACTTAGTGTTGGCTAGCCATGCTAAATGCGCGAGTTGAGCCGGAAAAACGTCGTGAACAAGATAAAGGAAAAGTTATCTCGTCCTCAGACACGGGCCGAAAAAGGCTCAGATTGGGCGCAGCTATGCCATCAACCCCACTGGATTTCGGGGCTGGGAAAAGGGCGGTTCGGTACCGAATAGATTGGTGGATGAAGGAAAATGGTAGCCACCAAACATAAGGAATCAAAATACTTTGGAGGAGCAAATTGATTAGGAGAGTTTGGAGAGGTTTCCCAGGATCTTTTCACGAAGGATACACACAGGCATGGACTTCGTGTGGGCAGGGAGTGTAATTTACACATGCCGATTCTATGTGAATTGGGACCCCATCGTAGCCACACGAGTTAAGATTCGGGAGGCCAGGTGGTTTCCATTTGAGAACATCACTTGAATGCAATCCTAGGGGCACTGACCTCGATCCGCCCCACTGTGACAACATTTACTTACCTTATCTTGACATCCGACACATTATGCGGGCGGTGATGAGCGGCCGAGATGAATTCACCACAAAGGAAAATGTGTACCATCAGGACATTGCCTATTCCTAGATGAATAGAGAGGCACGAGTTTGATTGAAGATTGTCTTTGCCTGTTCTGGGGTGCCTACTGAGTTTGATGTCACTAGGGATAGGGTCTTCCTGGTATACTCCTTAGTGAGACATGTGGATATCAATGTTGGGGCTATGATCGATGACCATGAAAAAGGAGAATTTGCAGGGGCACAGTATGGGTTTGGCGGTTTACTCTACACCTATCTCGGGAGCCCAGGATATTTAAGAGGAGGGACTATACTATAGACCAAAGTTGGAATAGTGCCTTGTAGACGTGACCAAGACTGGCGCCGGACACTACCTACGAGCCGAGTTCTCCATTGGGCGAGCGGCACGCTCGAGATGATAGCTATGCATCTAGGATGTTTGTTGTAAATGTTCTGCGATTGCGTATTGGTGGACGGCCCATGATAGATGATGAACTATAGCGAGTAGGCGAGGACTACCCAATGAATGAGCATTCACGAGCCATGCAAAATTGTCCTAGCATTTGTAGAGCCCAGGTGGACTATGATGTACCCCATAGATGAGGAGAGGCCGGGATGACTAAGACATTGAGTCAAATGAGGATGAGGGGATGACTCTGACCTCGGGAGGAGGCCTTTGCACCCCAAAATGAATAGATTGAACCAATTTTGATCAGGGAGTCTTCACCATCCTAACTTTACTTTTACATTGATCTTTTGCAAGCTACGAGAATGATGCTCAATTTAAGTGTTGGGTGGTTATTTTGTATTTGTTTGTTTATGTGATTCTCATTACATGGAATGTATAACTTAGTAACAACTAAACTCTATGGAATGTAAATTTGTGGCTAGGAAAAGATGTGGTAATTGATCTGTAACCAAGTAGTTATTTGTTGTTCACATACTGTAAACACGCTTGTAATTATGTTCATTTTTTCCCTTTTCTTGGGTTTCTCGGATTTGTTTTTGGTGCTTTTCCAGAATAGTCCTTTGAGATCGAATAGGATTTTGTTTTGTCGGTCATAGGTAGCGGTGTTCCCTATGATGGATGGATGATGACCTTCTTAAGGGAATTTAGTCACGTTTAGGGAAATAGGGAATAAAACCATCACCAATGGTCTATGGTATTTCACTTGGTCAGATGCTAGACTTCATGGAATATACATTTGAGAGCAAGCTAATGATGAAGGAAAATGGTAGGATCACATTGGCCGTGGTGTTTAGCTCCCATAGCAAACACCATGAAACTTAATTGTTCTTGTCTCAATATGGATGAAATCATATAAAGGGGTCGCTAACCAAGTGTGATCTTTGTACCATGTAGTGAGAACTAGTTATATTTCTTTCTAACTAACATCTAAATTTGCCTTTGCATGTCTGAAAAATTTGAAAGTGGCATTTAAACTTAGCGAGATATGATCAAGGCACTTCTTTGTTAACAAAGCTAGTTTGTCTCATTCATTGTCCCTCACCTTGATTCATCCCTAGTGAGCCGTTTGAGCCTTCAAGCCTAATTTTTTTGGAATAGCCTCTTGAGTAGCCTTACCCTTTTGTTCGAATGGCGCAATGTTACTTTGTTCCAAATAGGTCCTAGTGCACTTTATTGATACAATATTTCAAAGGAGATGATCAAGGGAACGGTGAAGAGTAATGGAACAAGAAGTGGCGTGTATGCACTTCATTCGTTGATGTAGCTTTATCTTTATATGTATATAATAAAAAATGATGTATATATTTATAAAGACGTATATATATAGTGTATTGATGAAGTTTCAGCCAAGGTACCTCCTTACATCTTGGATAAGAATAAGTAGGTGAAAGGAAAAGCAATTTGAAAGGAGATGGAGCGCAGGGCGAGAGAAGTAAGGTCTTCGAAAAGCAAAGTGTGTAATTGTCTTAAAGTGCATAGGGATAAGAGTCACTATGACCCAAATAATCGTACAGTCCACTTAGCCAACATTACAACTAGGAGCCCTTTTGATCCTACAAGTAGATGTTATGCTCGAGTGAGTAGTACACTATAGACAAATTCATTGTGTCTTAGATTTGCTTCAAATAATCTTTGGAGCGTGAGCGAATCACTTATAGAATGTTCTTAATTGCGATCATATTGAGCTCATGAAAGTGGAGACATTTCTATATAAGTGAGGGCACATGATGGTAAATCCTTGGTGAAGCTAATGACCTTGCTACTATGATCCGGCCATGTTGAGGTAGTTTTGATTGAAAGTTATTCATTAGAGCTTGTGTGATTAACTATAAAGGTTGTGAGTTAAGACATACTTGATTGAATGAAGTGTATTTCATGATTAAAGTGTTTGCTTTAACCCGGTATGAGCTATCTAGGTTCAATGATGATGGAAATGTGAAATCATATCTAGGATACTAAGGTTTTTCAGAGGACGAACAAGGTTATAAGTGTGGGAGTGGTGATCTTGGGCATATTTATACAACCAAACTCCATATTTTCAACCATATGGGAGCTTAGCTGATGATAATATTGATGTGACCATGCATGTTTTGATTAATTATGTTTTAGTACTAATGAATGTGGTGTGACAATTTGTGAGTGAAGAATATAATAAATTCAATGTGATGCGGTGGATGATACTTGGACATGATGTATGGAACTTTCGGAGAGATCTTTAAAAGGATTTGGGAATTCAATTTTGTCTGTACATGCTAAGTTGATCAGCATGGAACAATATATATGTAGGTAGAAGAAAGGTGGATAAAATTTGGAAGGCACAAAACGGTGAGGGTCCGCGATAGGCCCGTTGACGTGCCCACTTATTCACGCGTCCGCAAGTGTACGTTGTTCACAAGTAATATAGTGGCTCTTTTTAAGAATCGGGAGTGTCGAACCCACGAGGTGGACCCATTCCTCTAACTATCCATTGCAAGTGTGATCTTAATCTTTGAAAATGTTGGTTATGAAATTTCGGGAGATTTAATTAAGTCATTGGTCAACGAAATAATGCGAATGCACTCTAGGAGAAACATAGATTTAAAACAGGATAATCATGCGATGCTACGATTTGCTATGGGTTAAGTATGTACTCAGTTATGCATTTCCACATAATTAAATTGCATGTTCATGGTCTTTCGAGCCTCTAAACCGACAAACTAGCCTGTTTTGCATCATTGTGAGTGAGGATGCACTTCTAGTTAGTGGGCGATTAATTATGTTGTAGTTTTACGGGGAAACGATAAGGGACTTTCGTGCATCTAATCATTTAACTCAACAACCTCCACAAACTACTTCTTTAAAGTGGTGATTGATAAACCTAAGTCGATCTTTAAATACCCCGTTTTATCAACCAAGCAGGAGTGTTAGGTATATTTCTATCCTAGCACGAAATTACGTAGAGATACAAACGCCTCCTTACATTCTCATGTCCCGACCTGAGTCCCTTGCTTTTATGTTTCATGGTGATGATGTAAAAACAACCAACAATCGAGAATGCAAGACAAAAACAACAATTAACTTAATTCCAACACATTCATGAAATCACAATCATAATTCATGGCTTGACACTAGAGAGGACTGTCATTCATGTTCGTAAAACTACAAGAAGCTATACTAAACTAACATACTTACGAGAATTTGGTAGATGAGAAGGGAATTAGACAAACCCTATGAGTTCTCCCTTCTCTTGCTCCTAGATAGTTTTTCGAATAAAATGCGTGACAAATTGGTTTTGGAGCTAAGGGACCGATTTATAGTAAATGAAAAACGTGCACAATTTGTGTTATGGAACGGCTCTGTGTCCTGCAGTATGTCATGGGCTTGATGCCTCATGACCACGGAGAGTCTTCTGAGCTCTCAAGTCTCCGGGAAGCCAAAGCGCCGAATGTCAAGCGCGCGGCGTGACCACGTTGCTCATACGCGCGTGCTTATCCCTGTCGTGGGTAGAATTTGCGTGGCACGTTCTTTGTGTGGCCAAAAGTCTTGCCACACTTTGCCGCATCTGCTATTCATTCTGGCATGGTGTGGCGGCGTGCAGGCGCGGCACACGTACGGCGTGGCACGGCACTGGTGCGGCTTGACCTTGCCATGGCCTACTCCTGCAGCGTTCGTCCATTGCTCCCGACTCCATTCCTCTACTTCACCAACTTATAAATTAGTTCCTCAAAATCCTTGAAACCTACAAAGCAAGGGGACTAATCTGTTGGTTACTTTACATATATTCACATTTATATAAAATCACATGAAAATGTATACAATTACTTAACTAAACAAGACTAAATTAAGTTATCAAGCATCACTCGGGCATGCTATTTTGCTCGAATCCTGACACCCCACACTTAAAAGTCTTGTTCTTCCTCGAACAACCTTTTACATCTCATGCATATGGAACTCACACATAACTAATTTTGTAGATAATTCACGCTACGGCTATAATGATTATTTAAGGAAACCAAACAAATGAAGTTAAAAATAAGCATACCGTTGATGAACAATGGCATGAAATACACTATGTTAAGACTTCCTTAACCTCGAATCTGACTCTCAATCTTAGCAAAATATTTAAATCAGTGATTAAGAAATCCCACGTGAATGATATCCTTCATTTCAACATACCTCCACGAAGAGAGTTACCCATTTTCACACGCAAAAATAGTTTTTAAATGTCGAACATGTGTGGGTACATGAATAAATTACGCTCACTCTCAAAAGAATTCACATGCACATCATGTAATGACCCATAAGCTTGCCTTAGTGTTTTATTCCACTAATTTAAGGATGTATGAATGTAAGATCAAGTAGGACTTTTTAGGGTTGTAATGTAACTCAAGTATGGGTAGGTACTATTATGGCGAGTAATAGTGACTATCTTTCCTAAGCGCACCCAATACATCACACGCCCTCATTACGAACTTCCCATCTTGCTTCACCTTTTTCTCCTTCGGCTTTCTTTTTCATCTTTGTTTCCCATTTCTTTAAGCACTCTTGGCTTATTGGTAAGAGTTCTATAAGCAACTTTTCATTACTTTATTTCTTACTCCTTACTAATAATCAACCATTTTCACACATGTGCACCATTGTCCTTTTCTCCCTCCTTACAATTTACATCCTTCATTTTCATTTTATAAACACAGAGCAAAGTTCTAGACATTCACAATAGCACGAGAATATAAAAACCTTACACTCATGGCACATGCTCAATTTAAGACACATTAGTGACTCTTAGCTTGACTAATCACAAGAATTCAAGCATTAAGCTTCAATCACTTATTGAGTTAAATTCAAGAGCCTAAGTGTCTCACAAGTTATACACTTACGTAGTAAACATTGAGCATACTTGCCTCTTACAATCTTTTATAGCACATAACAAGAAATCAGCATCAATTGAATACGGTTTAAAAACCCAAAACCTATCCGACTAATTTTTCCTCAGGTGAGTCATTAGTCCATTGTCGAGCTTGAGTACTAACATGACTAAAACATTATATACAAACAAGAAAATATTTTTATTCTTCGGTTCAACGACCCCCATCGGAAAAAGAAGTAGAAAGAAAAACTAACGGGTGATGAAGTCATGCTTTCACAAAAAAATTTTCAAATTTCACACAAGCAATACATTCACCAAAAAGTTGTTAAGCACAAAAATTTTGAAATTTTTCTCACCCCACATAGAAATCATGATATGTCCTCATAGCATAAAATTAAAATTAACAGGGATAAGAAATGCTCTGAGCCTCATGCGAGGGCTAAAAGCATGCTCTTCTTCAAGTTCTCGAGAGGGTGTGTTAGGCCCCACACTTCTTACATTCAATCTCTTTAGCTTCCACCTTCTTGGTACTCGGACACCCTTCCATTTGTGTTTAAATTTACAAAAACACAAAAAAATGAAAATAACAAAATCAACATTAACAAATTGTACTGCGGTACCCCTTGAGTTGCCTCCCAGCGAGCGCCTTATTTTACGTCGTTGCACGATGTGCAACATCCTTTTCAGACATCCTCATACACAGGTTCTCTTTGAGAACCATCTCGCCTCTTTCTTTGTTTAGAGGAAATAGCCTCCCTTTGTTCTCTGTTTCTCCAACTTCTTCTCGATTTGAAGCCCTCTATCGGACTCGGGAATGGCTGCCAGCATTGCTGGCCGTGCACTTGTGGAATCTCCACCACGCCTCATCCTCTGCCAACACACTAACTTTGTAAAGGTTTTGCGGTGTGCGGATAGGTTCCATTTCTTGGTAAATGCGAAAAGAGTTCTTCTTCATCCTCAACCCTCTGTTTCGGGGTCCCTACTTTCAAATCAATCAGCTCCTCCCGTTGGCCAGAATGCCGTCCCAAGATCGGGGGTACAGTCATCAACTGAAAATCTAAAACTGATAAAATCGTAATTATAATAAACTTCCTACTTTGATGAGGAGGTCCTCTATTATTCCATCGAGGTGTCATTAGCGGCTTGTCGGCCCGGAGTGCGACGCATCAACCTTGTCGGCCTCAATTTTCCCAACCCCAAGGTGTTGAATAGGGATAGGGGCATTAGATTAAGCTGCTTGCCCTAAATCACACAAAGCATGCTTCTCATTTACCAATTTGTATGGGGAGGTAAAACTCCCAGGTCTTTGAAGCTTCTTTGACATTTGCTCAATGCCCTGTTCTTTGCACTCCTCGAGTCGGTGCTACGGTCGAATCAATCCACCAATCTAACTTTGTTCGCCATCCGTCCTTCAAGTATTTAGCATACTTAGGCATTCCTGCAAAACATCAATAAGAGGCAAATTTATGTGAAGTGCTGATATTTCAAAAGAACTTTTGAAACATTCCTCCTCCTTGCTCTTCCCCGAATTTCCTAAGGGAATGGTGGTGGTGGTCTTATCTTTGGATGCAATGAAGGTTGCGCATTTTATTTCCCAGCACTACGATTAGCTCAGTGTCGGTGGATAGTCTGGTCTAACCAACTCCCAGTGCACCTCCTTTCTCGGCTCTTTAGGCACTTTGCATCGATAATTGCTTTAAAAGCCTAAAGTGATGGCATTGATCTGTAGGGGTTAGGATCTGCGTCGCTTGGTAATCCCACTTGCGACCTCATGTTACGAAGCCCGTTGCTATTCGACCCACTTGTTTTTCAAGATTGTGGGTGGCTATTTGCTGATTCATTAAATTCTGTTGCCATCCTGCTTTGATTTTACGCTAACTAATTACGGGTCTCTATAATTTTTGTGAGTGTTTCTCAATGTTCTTTTCGCTAACTTGCCATCATTACGCCTATTTCTTGTCTGCTTTGTTGAGGGTGTTGATACCCTTGCTTTTGGTTTCCACCCCAAGAAAATTCGGGTGGCCATGCAAATTTACCGTGGAGTTGTTTCCAAAATTACGATTCCTATACACATTACCAACAGTTAGTGGTCAGATTTGCTCCACAAGATTCGCATTGTGCCCAGTATTACCACAAATTTCACACCAACTAGGAGCTGTGGAAGCCCCGCATTAACGTGGCCTGGTGTTGGTTCATACTCGGTTTATTGAAAGCGCAGTCGTCATCGATGTTGAAACGAAGCTAAGCTTGTCTTTGCCATGGCATTCATTCCATCAACCTCTATCCACCCCGATCTCTTTCCTGCCCCTCTCGATGACTCGCTGGTGCCACTCTGGATTTTCTTTTGCAATTCTGTTCAACAACGTGTACAACTCATTATCACCGTCTTCTCCAAGGCTTGCCTGCGATGCGAGTCTAGTAATATTTTTATGTGTAGGTCTAGACTTTCTACAAGAGTATGAGCCATCACTTCATTTGATTTTTTTGGTGATGGGGGCGATCTCAACATTGACTTGAATCTTTCCCAATCCATATATAAGTTCTCATCTGCACGCTTGGCGAGTATTTCATAGCAACTTTGCGATCTTGCACGAGAAGGAAAAAATCGATAAGGAACTTCTTAGCCAAGTCATTCCACGAAGTTATGGAGTTCGGTGGCTCGGCCTTCAACCACTTTTCGCCTCTCCCAACGGTGAAATTGGGAAGAGGGTCGAGTCGGACATAATCTATGGACACTTTGTAGGTGGGGACAAACGTGTAACTAATCTCTAGAAAGCTTCTGTAGGTGCTCACTGCCGGGTCTCATGTGCCATCCCGAGTGAATTGACCACTAGAATGTGACTGCCATGTTCTTTTTAAGCTCAAGGATTCCCTCCAGGCTACGATTTACGGATACTAGAGGTCACAGTCGTCGCTAGTGGGATGGCCCACTTCGCGGCCCCGGTCTTCTTGCCATTGCTTAGATGACGGTTGTGCTTGTCCGCGGGTGGTTGTTGTTGTGCACAATTCTTGAAGTCTCTTCGGCTTTTGCTCTACGACTCTCTCCTTCGCAAATGGTTGGCGTTCGGGTTCCGGCAACGGTTCCACAAGCTCTCTATTTCATGGCTAAATGAGACAACTGCAAATGATTAGACTAAGACCAAGTTTCCTCGACACTTGAGGAAATTTTAAAAATCACACAAAAACGGATAAATTATCAAACTTGGCAGGAGCCCCGACATGACGCCAAAACTTGACGTGCCCTTATTCACGCGTCGCAAGTGTACGAATTCGTGCAAGTAATATAGTGGCTCTTTTTAAGAAACGGAGTGTCGAACCCACGGATGGACCCATTCCTCTAACTATCCATTACAAGTGTGATATTAAATACCGAAAATGTTGGTTATAGAAATTTTGGGAAATTTAATTAAGTCTAAATTTGGTCAACGAAATATTCTAAATGCACTCTAGGAGCAACATAGATTTAAAACCGGAGATAATCATGCGTGCTACGATTTACAATGGGTTAAGTATGCAACTATCGATTGTCGTTTCACATAATTAGAATTGCATGTTCATGGTTTCTTGAGCCTCTAAACACGACAAACTAGCCTCTTTGCATCATTGTGAGCGAGGATGCTGCTTCTAGTTCGTGGGCAATCAATTATATTGTAGTTTGCGTGAAAATGATTAGGGACTTTTCGTGCGTCTAATTATTTAACTCAACCTCACAACTACTTCTTGAGTGGTGATGTGATAATTTCTATCTAACACGAAAATATATCGTGAGATACAAACATGCTCCTTACATTCTCATGTCTGACCTAGGTCACTTGCTTTCTCAAGCATATTCCCAAGCTAACATATATGTTTTCTGGTGATCAAACATAAAACAACCAATTCGAATGCAAGACAAAAACAATAATCAATAACTTAATTCCAACACAAATTCATGAAATCACAATCATAATTCATGGCTTCAACCCTAGAGGAAGGGTTCTAACCATTCATGTTCGTAAAACTACAAATAAACTACTACTAAACTACATACTTACAAGAATTTGGTAGATGAGAAGGGAATTTGACAAACCCTAGCTGAGTTCTCCCACTTCTCCCTTCACTCCTAGGTAGTTTTCCAGAATAAAATCGTGACAAATTGGATAGGAGCTAAGGGACCTATTTATAGTAAATGAAACGTGCACAACTTAGCCTATCGTGGGCAACCGTGTCACGGGTGTATGCGAACCTTTGCCTCCACATGACACGGAGGTAACGCGGAGCTCTCTCTGAAGTACCTCACGGAAGCCAAAGCGCCAGTGTCACCGCGACTACTTGGCGTGACCTGTACTCATGCGGCGCGTTGGCAATCCCTATCGCGGAGGGCGCACGTTCTTTGGCCTTATTTCAGTGCGACCTGCACCGCATCTGCTACGCAGGCGGCATAGGTGTCACTGCAGCCTTCAGGTGCGGCACACGCATAGCGTGGCCACGGCCGACCTTGCCATGGCCTACTCCCTTCTGAGCTTTCGCCCATTGCTCCCAACTCCATTCCTCTCCTTCACCAACTTATAAATTATTCCTCAAAATCATTGAAAACCTACAAAACAAGGATTAATCATGTTGGTTAGCACATATATTCACATTTATATAAAATCACATAAATATGTATACAATTACTTAACTAAACAAGACTAAATTAAATTTATCCAAGCGTCACTACTAGGGCATTGCTTTTTGCAGAGATCTGGCCCCACACTTAAAGTCTTGTTCGTCTCGAACAACCTTTTTACATCATGCATATGGAGACTCACACATAACTAATTTTAGAAAGATAATTCCAAGCTACGGCTATAATGATTATTTAAGATAACAAATTAATAATAGAGCATACACGATTTGATCATTGCCATGAAATACACTATGTTAAGACTTCTTAACCTCCAAGAATCGACTCTGATCTTAGCAAACTTATGCAAATCAGGCGGTTAAGAAATCCCATGAATGATATCCTTCATTCAACATGTGCCCTCTCGGAAGAGAAGTTACCCGTTTTCACACACTTAAAAACGGTTTTAAATCACAACATGTGTGGGTATATGAATAGAATTAAACTCACTCTCACAAAGAATTCACATGCATCATGTAATGACCCATAAGCTTGCCCTTAGTATTTTATTCCACTAATTTAAGGATGTATGAATGTAAGATCAAGTAGGACTTTTTAGGTTGTAATGTAACTCAGTGCAGGTAGGTACTATTATGGACGATGTAAATGACTATCTTTCCTAAAACGCTTTTAATACATCACGCCCTCATTACGAACTTCCCTTCCCTTACTTCACCTTTTCTCCTTTCGGCTTTCTTTTTTCCTCCTTTGTTTCCCATTTCTTTAGAAAATCTTGGCTTATTTATAAGAGTTCTATAAGCAACTTTTCATTACTTTGTTTTCTTACTCCTTACTAATAATCAGCCATTTTCACACAAATTTTACCTTTGTCCTTTTCTCCACTTCTAACTTTCTACTTATTTCTTTTCATTCTTCTGCTCCTTTACTTGTTGATTTTTCCTTTAAGCGCTTAGGAGTTTTGGATCAAATTCAAGGCTATGAAATAAAAAAGGATTAAGTTTATGTTATGACTATGAAGAAGAGAATAGGCTCAAGGCTCGTGGGGCTAACTAGTTGGCTATTCGAGGTAGGTAAAATGAGGATAGCATTTAGAGTTCATTCAAAAGAAATGCCTAAATCATCTCCTACAATTTTACATCCTTCATTTCATTTATAAACACACCCGGGCAAGTTCTAGACAATCCACAATAGCACGGAATACTCAAAAACCTTACAACGTGGCACATGCTCAATTTAAGACACATTCGATGGACTTTTAACTTGACTAATCACAGAATTCAAACATTAAGCTTCAATCATATTGAGTCAAATTCAAGAGCCTAAGTGTCTCACACAAGTTATACCTTGCATTAGCTTCTGGCATTGAGCATACTTGCACTCTTACAATCATTTATAACACATAACAAGAAATCAAGCATCAATTAGTTACGGTTTCAAAAACCCAAAACCTATCGACTAATTTTTCCTCAAGACGGTCGTCATCCATCCATCGTCGGAAACGGTCACTAATCTATGACTAAAAGCATTATATACGAGACAAAGAAAATTATTTTATTCTTCGGTTCCAACACCCCCGATCGTAAAAAAGTGAAAAGAAAAACCAACGGAGTGATGAATTCATGCTTACTCACAAAAATTTTTCCAATTTCTCTCAAATTTCACACAAGCATTACATTCACCAAAAACTTGTTAAGCACAAAAATTTTTGAAATTTTTCTCACCCACATTTAAATCATGCTATGTCCTCATAGCATAAAATTAAAATTATAAGGATAAGAAATACTCACCTGAGCCTCTATGCCGGGCTAAAAGCATGCTCTTCTTCAAGTTCTCATGGGTGTATGTTCGGCCCCCACACTTCTTCTATTCAATGCTCTTTAGCTTCCATCTTCTCGGTACTCAGACTTCCCTTCCATTTGTGCTTAACTTTCCACCAAAAACACAAACAAAAATGAAAATAACAAAATCAACATTAACAAATTGTACGTACTTGGTACCTTGGGTTTCCTCCCGAGCGGCGCCTTATTCTGACGTGGCACGACGTGGGTACATCCTTTCAAGACATCCTCCTTACAGGTTCTCTTTTAGAACCATCTCCTTTTTCTTTGTTTGTTTAGAGGAAACAACCTCCACTTTGTTACGTCTCTTTCTCCAACTTCTTCTCGATTTGGAGCCCTCTATCGGTCTGGGTGAACACTTGACATTGCCTTTGGCGTGCACATGGAATCCTCCACCCCACACTCATCCTACGCAACACTAACGGCAAGGTTTTGCATTGTGTCGAGATGGTTCTTCTTTGACAAGCCGAAGAGTTCTACTTCATCCTCAACCCTCAGTTTCAGGGTCCACGCTTTCAAGTCATAGCTCCTACGGTGGCCAAGAATGGCCATCCCAAGATCGAAGTACCTGGTCATCAACGAAAATCTAAGATAATAAAATCGCGGGTATAATGAAACTTACCTACTTTGATGAGGAGGTGCTCTATTATTCCATCAAGTGTCACTCGCGACTTGTCGGCAATTTCATGACATCAACCTTATCGGCTCGGTTTCCCAACCCCAAGGTTTGAATAGGGATAGGGGCATTAGATTAAGCTGCTGCCCTAAATCACACAAAGCTCGCTTTTCCTAGACTTTACCAATTTGTATAGGGAAGGTAAAACTCCACGGGTCTTTGAGCTTCTTTGGCATTTTGCTCAATACCACAATATTGCCTCCTCGATCGGTGCACTCTGATCGGACGTCGGCAATCTAACTGTTCACCATCACGTCCTTCAGTATTTAGCATACTTGGGGCATTCCCTGCAAAACATCAATAGAGCAAATTTATGTGAAGTTCTTTGACTACTTTGAAGAACTTTTTGAAGTATTCCTCCTCCTTGCTCTTTGAATTTACAGGGACTGGTGGTGGTAGTCTTTGTACTTAGGCGCAATGAAGGTTGCGCATTTTGTTTCCCGGCACTGCGATTCGCTCCGGTGTCGGTGGATGGTCTGGTCTAACCAACTCGGCTGCATCTCCTTTCTCAACTCTTTGAAGCCTTGCATCGGCTAATTACTTTCCCAGCTTCACAAGACTTATAGCATTAGTCTTGCGGGAGTTAGGATGCAATAGCAGTAAACTCCCCTGCTGACCTCATGTTCTTAGAAGGCCTTTCTCCGGCTCCTTATTTTCAAGATTGTGGGCAGCTGCTTGTTGATTCATTAAGTTTGTTTCCATCCTGTACGATTTTCCGCTAACTAACTCTGGGTCACCATAATTTTTAGTGTTTCCTAATCGCTACTAAACTGCCATCATTGCCTATTACTGGCGATATTGCTGTTTGTTGAGGTGCGTACCTAGCTTTTTGGTTTCCCAGAAAATTCGGGTATGCTGCAAATTTATTTGTTGAGTTTTTTCCAAAATTGATTCACATACACATGCAACAAAATTAGTTGATTAGGATTGGCTCCACAAGATTGCATTGTGCCCAATATTACAACAAATTTCACACCAACTAGGAGCTTGTGACTAATTAACACATGCGGTTTTGGTTCATACTCGGTTATTAAAAAGCTGAATCATCATACGATGTTGGAACGAAGCTAAGCGTGCTGCCAAGGCATTCATTCCAACATCAACCCGATCTCTTTCCCGCCCTCTCAATGACCGATGTGCCACTCTGGATTTCCTTGTACAATTCTTTTCAACAACGTGTACAACTTATCATAAGTATTCTCCAAGGCTTGCCCACCGTCTGAGTCTAGTAATATTTTTGTGTGGGTCTAGACTTTCTACAAAGGTATGAGCCGACACTTCATTTGATTCTTTGGTGATGGGGGCGATCTCTCAACGGTGACAGATCTTTCCCAGCCATATATAAGTTCTCATCGGGCTTGCAGGCGGGTATTTCACTTTGCAACTTTGTAGTCTTGCTGAAAGGAAAAAAATGCGATAAGGAACTTCTTAGCCAAGTCATTCCACGGAGTTATGGAGTTGGTGGCTCGGCCTTCAACCACTTTTTCGCCTCTCCCAACGGTGAAAATGGGAAAATTCGATCGGACATAATACGTGGACACTTATTTGGTGGGGACAAACGTGTCGTAATCTCTAGAAACTCTTTGTAGGTGTTCTTTGCGGTCCTCATGTGCCATCCCGGTGAATTGACCACAGAATGTAGCAGTGCACCATGTGCATTTAAGCTCAAGTTCCCTCCAGGCTCGGTTTACATATACTAGAGTCGTTCGTCCCGGTGGTGGGATGGCCACTTCGTGGGCCAGTCTTGCGCATTGCTTCCGATGACGGTTGTACTTGTCCCGCGGAGTGGTTGTTGTTGTACGTGTTCTTGAAGTCTCTTCGCTTTTACTCACAGAGCTACTCTCCTTCACAAATGGATTGTGTTCGGGTTTGACAACGGTTCCCCAAGCTCTCTATTTCTAGCCGGCTCGCGGGACAACTGTCACATGCAATAAGTCGAGACTAAGACCAATTTTCTCAACACTTAAGGGAAATTTTAAAAATCACACTAAAATAAATTATCAAAACTTGTACGAGTCCCGGCAACGGTCTTAAATAACGCGTGCCCCTTATTCACGCGTCGCAAGTGTGCACAGTCGTGCAAGTATGCATGTGCTCCTTTTTAAGAATCGTAATTAATATGTCGAACTCATAGGAATTTGGACCCATTCCTATAACTATCCATTACAAGTGTGATCTTAAATACCGAAAATGTTTGTTATAGAAGTTTTCGAGGGAGATTTAATTAAGTCTTAATTTGGTCAACGAAATATTCTGAATGCACTCTAGGAGCAACATAGAGTTAAAACCGAGATAATCATGCGTGCTACGATTTTCAATGGGTTAAGTATGAGAGCTATCGATTGTAATTTCACATAATTACAAATTACATGTTCATGTAGTCTTTCGAGCCTCTAAAACACGACAAACTAGCCTCCTTTTTGCATCATTGTGGCCCGAGGTTACTCTAATTCTAGTTCGTGGGTAATCAATTATGTTGTGGTTTACGTGAAAATGATTGGGACTTTCGTGCGTCTAATCATTTAACTCAACAACCTCACAACTACTTCTTTGAGTGGTGATGTGATAATCCTAAGTCGGTCTTTAAATGCCATGTTATCAGCAAGCGAGTGTTAGGTATATTTCGTCCTAACACGAGTATATCGTGAGATACAAACATGCTCCTTACATTCTCATGTCCCGACCACAAGTCTTTGCTTTCTCAAGCATATGCCCAAGCTAATATATTTTCATGGTGATCAATCATAAAAATAACCAACAATCCAGAATGCAAGACAAAAACAACAATCAATAACTTAATTCCAACACAGTGCCCAGAAATCACAATCATAATTCATGGCTTCAACACAAGTAGGGTTACAGCCATTCTGTTCGTAAAACTACAAGAAGCTATACTACACTAACATGCCAAGAATTTGGTAGATGAAGGGAATTTGACAAACGCTAGCTGAGTTCTCCCACTTCTCCCTTCCTCCTAGGTAATTTTCGAGAATAAAATCGTGACAAATTGGTTAAGGCACAATTTAGCTGTCGTGGGCAGTGCGTGTCACGGAAGTGTATCAGACCTTTGCCTCAGTGACACGGAGTAACGCGGAGGCTCTGGAAATTTCCTCTGAAATCCAAAGCGCCAGTGTCATCGCGCTGCCGGCGTGACACGCGCTCATGCAGCGCGTTGGCAATCCTGTCAGGAGCTTGCATGGCGTGGCACGTTGCTGGCGCCCAGTGCTTGCCTGCTGCCGCATCGCTCGCGTGCACATAGGCGTGGCACGGTGCGGGGCGCGGCACACGCACGCGTGGCACGCTGCACAGCGCGGCCCGGCCTTGGCGACATAGCCCACTCCTTGCCGACTGTCGCCCATTGCTCCCGACTCCATTCCTCTACTTCCAACTTATAAATTAGTTCCTCAAAATCATTGAAACTTACAAAGACAAAGGACTAATCATGTTGGATTAGCACATATATTCACATTTTATATAATCACATGAAAATGTATACAATTACTTAACTAAACAAGACTAAATTAAGTTATCAAGCGTCACTTGGGCATGCTAATTTTGCCCAGAGATCACAACCCACGTAAGTACTTGTTCGTCTCGAACAACCTTTTACACCTCATGCATATGGAGACTCACATAACTAATTTTAGCAAGATAATTCAAGCTACAGTATAATGATTATTTAAGATAACAAGTTAAAATAGAGCATGCACGATTTGATCATTGACATAAGAATACACTATGTTAAGACTTCTTAACGTCAAGAATCGACTCTCACGCTTAGCAAACTCATGCAAATCAACTGATTAAGAAATCCCACATGAATGATATCCTTCATTCAACATGTGCCCTCACGAAGAAAGTTACCCATTTTCACATTACAAGCGGTTTTTAGTAACATGTGTGGGTACTTGAATAGAATTACGCTCACTCTCCTGAAGAATTCACATGCATCATGTAATGACCCATAAGCTTGCCCTTAGTGTTTTATTCCACTAATTTAAGGATGTATGAATGTAAGATCAAGTAGGACTTTTAGGTTGTAATGTAACTCAAGTACGGGTAGAGTACAATTATGGCCGTGTATGGTGACTATCTTTCCTGGCCCAGCACCCAATACATCATGCTCTCGTACGAACTTCCCTTCCTTACTTCTTTTCTCCTTTCAGCTTTCTTTTTTACTCTTTTGTTTCCCATTTCTTTAGGCACTCTTGGCTTATTGGTAAGGAGTTAAATAAGCAACTTTTCATTACTGTTTTCTTTGCACTCGCACTAATAATCAACTTCATTTTTCACACAAGTGCACCTTTGTCCTTTTCTCCCTCCCTTACAATTCCTCCTTCATTTCATTTTATAAACAGACCAGGCAAGTTCTAGACAATCCACTGACCAACACAAGAATACTCAAAACCTTTGCTCATGGCACATTACTCCAATTCCAATACATTCGAGACTCTTAACCCAGTAATCCACAGAATTCAAGCATTAGCTTCAATTGTAATGACTCAAATTTCAAGACCCTAAGTGTCTCACATAAAGTTCTACACTTGCATGCTTCAACACGGAGCATGCCTCTTCTGATCATTTATAGCACATAACAAGAAATCTTAAGCATCAATTAGTTACGGTTTCAAAAACCAAAACCTATCGACTAATTTTTCCTCAGGCCGGTCGTCATCCATCCATCGTGAGGAAAACGGTCCTAACTATGACAAACATTATATACATACAAAAAAAATTATTTTATTCTTGATTCAGCGACCACACAGTGGAAAAGAACCGAAAAGAAAAACAGCGGGTGATGAAGTCATGCTTACTCACAAAAATTTTCAAATTTCTCCCAAATTTCACACAAGCATTACATTCACCAAAAGATTGTTAAGTGATCTTGGCGAGAATTATATGCCCAAGTGCGGATATCAAATGTTGTTTCATCACTATTTATCTATACGTTAATTGTGGTATCATGTAATTTAGTAAAATGTCAATTTATACTAACCAACATAGTTAGTGTTGTTTTGCGGGGAAAAATTAAATTTTAGGAAGCTAAGATGCATGTAGGGAGAATGGGGAATGGATTCGGAAGCAGCAAGGAAAAGGCCAGAAGCATGAATTAAAAGAGGGGCTCCGCTGATGGGCCAGTGTCACGTGCCATCGCGAATGCATTGCCCGGATGCTGAAAATAGGCAAATTCCGGTGAGTCCCTTTCGTTGCATAAGTGGCACATTGGACACTATCACAGGGCATGGCATTCTGTGAAGGTGCGCGTTGGGCCGTGGCACGTTGGCCAAGCCACTGCGTTGCACGCCGTGGCACGTTGGGCTTAAATATTGGGCCCGGCCAGACTTCCCGGTAAGGAGTCGCGTTTGTGTGTCACGGGCGGTCTTTCAAGTGATGCACTCGCTGACACGTTGCTTATTGTCTGGAAAAAATTCCCACTAGTATAAATAGAACACTTAGGTTCGTTTTAGTGTGCGACTTGGTGGAGCAAGAGCGTGGAGTTACGGGCGGTTGGGGACGAAAATCCTAGGGTTTTTCTCTCTCTCTTCTTTATTTCAATTGTTTGTATGATTTACACTCATTGGATGATGTTCAATCCACAAATGATGGCTAAATTCGCCTTCTTGAGGTTAAGGCATTTGTAGTGAAATGTAATTATTGATCATTTGGTTTTCATCTTTTCTTCCATGGTTGTTCTATTAATTCTTGTTCTTATTGCATTAATGTGTGGCCAATGTTAATGTATATCTAAAAAGTCTGGTTTCACTCGAGAGAGCAGAAATTGGAAAGTTTGGCAGATTGATAGGATATGATCTTTTCTTAGTTTGGGAACATTGGGAATTGATTTACCTTGGGATGGAAACATACAGAAGTCGTATTAGTCAATTACGGAATCGGTTTGTATGTCTAGAACATGAATTTCTTTTTATCACGAAATGTAGGTGGAAAGTTCATGAATCTTAAGTTGGGTTAAATCAGAGAGTTTTTTAATCTAGACGTAATTCTTGGATAGCAACCGGAGGAAAGATTAATCAAGTGTATTGATAATTTATTTCTCTATAGTGATTTCGCCTCGGCTCATGCTCCATACTTATAGTTCGGACTCAAATTGTATATTCGTTTAGATTTAGATAAATTAGGAAGCAAAATATCAAAATCTTCTTCACCTTTGTTGTACGTATTTTTAGAGTTAAAGTTTGTGTGGCATGATTAGATTGATACCTTAGTCAGTCCTGTGGGATGATGTTGGCTTACTTGAGCCATTTGCTACCCATTCGACCACGTGCACTTGCGTGTAGTCATCTAAAAGACTTAGAACAAGTTTTGTTGTAGGGGGCTGGCAATTGGTAAAAAACTTTCTTAAGTGTTAGTTTGCTATTTCTATATTGAGTACTGACAACTTGAATTGCTTACTTTTGAATGTTAAATTCTGTTGAACATTGGCAAGAGACAGGAGGCAGTGGACTCATACTTAGAGTCGGAAAGACAATTTCATCGTCAAAGGAGAGAAGCTCTAGAGAGAAGGCTAGTTGCTCGGACAAACAATCTTGGAGCAACCCTGATCCACCACTTGTGCGGGCCGTGTTAGTGCAGGAAATGGCAGCTAGGGGTTGCGAAGTGGCAATCCCACATGCTAGCAATGCACGTCTAGCATTCGCAAACTGTGACCGGGGAGGGAGGTTTGAGCTTAGCAGAATATGGTGCATTACGCACACCGGTAGCGTTCACGATCTCCCTCACGAGGATCCACAACAATATCTCCAAAAATTTTGGGAATAAGTGACACTTTGTCCAGTTGGAGTGCCATCGGAATTATGTCGGGCTTACATTGTTCCCATTTCACTTTTTGGGAGAAGCTAAAGAGAATTGGTTGGTGAGCCACCTAATTCCATCACCACGTGGGGATGATCTTGCAAAGAAATTCTTGATACGGTTCTTTCCATTCGGTAAACAGCCAGGCTTGAAGTCAAATTCTAGTTTCAGCAAGGGGAGAATGCGTATCAGCGTGGGAGAGATTCAAATCGATGTTGGGTTTGTCGCCATCATCAACTATCAATGATGTGTTGGTGTATACTTTCATAGAGGTTTGGAACCCCACACAAAAATTATTTGAACTCAAATGTTGAAGGACAAACATTAGAAAAGACTTATGAGGAGAGCTGTATACTTTGTTGTCGTATTTCGCGGGGGAAATCGGAGTGGAATATCTTGACTCTTCAAGGAGGAACAAGGAAACGTTTAGATCTTGAGTGGATGGTTTTACGGCTATCATTTTGCCGCAGTCATTGCGTTACGGAATCAACTCAACACCCCGCCGTGTATGAGCTTGAGATGGTCTAAGCCCTGGTAGATGTAGATGCGGTAGATTTGGTGGCCAAGTGTGCGAGTGTGAGCACTCGGTGAGTGTTGTGGGGGAGCCGTGCGATTCGGTGGTTTGTTGGTAATGTGAAAAATATTGCAAAGTATGGCAACCAACTACAACTCTAATTGGAGGAGTCACCCAAATTTCTCTTAGGGTAGTAACATGACCATCAGAGCGAGTTAGGTTAGGGCGCGAGAGAAATCAAGGAGGCGGCGAACTATCGGTGCGTGCTGAAGGAAACAATGCACCTCCTCCACCACATTTTACTGACATTGAGAGATGTTCGAGCAATGATAGCTAACAGCACCGATTGCGGTGACATATGAAATTGGCACTCGATGTAAACAGTGAGTTAGCTACAAAGGCGCTGGAGTACCGGTTTGGGCAATTCGCGGAGCTCAAAACACCGAGGCCTAGAGGAGGACTCCTAAGTGATGACTGACCCCAAAGTGAATGTAGTGACCACCAGGAGTGGTTTACAACAAGGAGGTGGAACCGGAAGACCACTCACTAGTTGGGGCGGCGAGAGAATGAGAGGGAGCATAATGATGAGAGGGGAAGAAAAGGAAGGCTGAACCAGGAAAGACCACCACCCCCATTCCCTCAAAGATTAAAAGAAAAACAAGGAGAGCGTGTTTCAAAAGTTCATGGAGGTGCTTAAACGGGTATGCTAATTTACCTCTTGTTGATGTTTTTGCGAGTGCGAAGTATGCGAAGTATATCGAGGACATCGTGGCAAACAAACGGGTTATTTGAGTACGCTACGGTGGCTCTTACGGAGAGTGCACTTCCGGATACAAAGCAGGTTGCCCTAGAAGCTCAAGGACCACAGGAGCTTTACAATTCAATTAACAATCGGGCGAGTATCCGAGCTCGCAGTTATGTGATTTGGGAGCAAGCATTAACTTTCCCAATCTGCAGAGCATCGGTATTCAAGAAGTTGGGGCTAGAGTCCTAGACCAACAACGGTGATCTTGCAACTAGCGGATCGTTCTTTGGCCAGTTTGATGGCATTGTGGGCGTGTACGGGTGCAGTGGCCCTCCATCTTCAGGTAGACTTCATCATGCGCATTTTGAGCCGGACGCGGAGGTCCATTTATTTTGGGACGTCCTTTCTTAAGCGGCAAGGCATAATTGATGTAGGCACAACGGGGCGGCTAACTATGCGGGCGCACGACAAGGTGGAGGTGTTTGATGTGTACTACAAGGCTACAAAGCTTGGCCGTGTACGAGGAACTCTCGGTGATCAACGTGCTTGATCAAGCGGATATCACTACGACGTTGATTCAAAGAGCCATTGGGGGAAACCACCGAGAGAAATGTAAACTGACATGGGTTGGGCGTTGTTCGGAAGAAACGTCGCGTCACCTAGGAGTGCAGATAGGCTTAAATGACATCGAGCCACGACGGTAAACCGAGCATTTTGCACGGGAGGCAACCAGTGAATTGTTGTATGATAAATAGAAGTAGTTAGTTAGTTAAAAAAAAAAAGAAAAAAAAAAAAAGGAAAAAATATATAAAAATGTAAATATAAAAAATTATTGTATTTTAAATAAAAATTTACCATTTAATATATACCAATTTCTTGTTGTAAAGATGAATTTCAGGTTGAACGGAGGGCAAAAAAAGTCAAAAATTGCAAAGAAAAAAATTTAGGTAAGAAAAAAAAATAAAAAGTGGCAAAAGCGGTGAGCTGTCACGATGGCTCCGTGTCACGGAGGGAGGGCCTCCGCGTTACCCTCGTGTGATACGTTGAGATGGAATACGGAATTTTAAATTCTGAAACACCTGTGATAGCTCCGTGTCACGGAGGGGTGCTCACGTTTCCTCAGTGACACGTTGAAACTATTTCGCGTCGGGTCACAGGGTGTGCAGGGTGACCCCGTGCAAAATCACACTTACCTTTGATTTACCTCATTTTCCCATTCCTTCTCCCCCTCCGCGACAAACACCCCAAAATCCTTACTTCCTCAACGTGACATGGACCTAGGCACGAGTTTTTCTTCAACTTTTCTTCATTTCATCGAATTCAAGGTATGTTCTTCAACTCTATCTCAATTCTTGTCGGGTTGATTTTGAGCATGGTGTGGAGTAAAACCTTGCCCTAAGTATGAATTCGGTGTGAATTCATTTAAGTTATTGTTGATCGTGTTCGTAGGTCGTTGAGATTATATAATTTCGATAAATACATCTTGATCGAATTTTTGTGAAATTTGTAGCTAGGGTTAGAAATTGAATATGAAGAAGTTAAATTGAGTTTGAAATGTGAAATTCTTGTTGGGTTGTGCATGTTGGTGAGGGGAAATTATGTTGTGCTTAACGTTGTATGCTAAAGGTACGATGGATTATGGAGAATGAAATTGTTCAAATTGCATAGGGTGGGGAATTGTATAGGTTTTGTTGATAGAAATTTTAGCTAAGTGCTATGTGATGAAATGTTATCGATGGTAATATTGTGATTAGCTGTACGAAGTACGAGTAATTACATAGAATTTATACGGCCCGAATTCTCTAAATGCACGAGGCATTTTTGTTGTTGTTTTTTATGTAAATTGGAAAAAGAGGATGATCTTGTCGTAATCGTAATTGTGGCTAAAGACTAAGTGTGGGAGTGACCTAGCTTGGCCTTAGTCGATGCTAATTTTAATTTTTAATTTGACTAACATTGGGGTATGCTTGATCGGCAGGGAACAGTAACAAGCGAGCAAGACAAAGGTAGGCGCATCATCGGGCGCGGGAGGGAAAGGATCATGCGGGAGGCGCGGTCAGCGGCACAGGCGGTTCCACGCGGACAACGCCGTCCATCTGAGCAGAGGGAGTGAGGCGAAGAAGGGAAGAAGTGGTACAAAAGCATAAGGAGAACAAATACTTCCACAGGAGCATATTGCAAAGGGAGCCGTTAGCACGGGGAATTCCCGGTGTCCACCGGATTGACAACTATAGGGCTGAACTTCATTTTGAGAGAGCCCAAGTGCAATCTCCATTTGATCGGGAGTTCTACGCCAGGCCCCGGAACCGGCCGCTCACGATCCTGCTTGTCAAGATAAGAGGTCCAAATTGTCACTCTTGGGCCCCATCCTGAATGCCATTTGGGGGCGCGGAACACAACGCCCATGTACTCATGGTGAACATCACTCCACCATATGCGGATGCTCGGATGCACGTTGTGTGGAGCCCGTTACACTGACACTTTGGAGCGGGCATAAGGAGAGGGCTACCATCGAACTTCTTGCCCTACCGCAGATGAACGAGGAAGCCCCCAGGATACGCTTAAAATTGTTTGTTCTTGCTTGATTCTAGGGGTGCGCAGATGTCACAGGATGCGTGTGTGCTGGTCTATGCTCAGTGAAGAGCAGGATCAATGTTGAGGCGGTGATCATATCCGCCATGAGAAACTCATTTGCATCAAGGGCACGAGTACGGGTTGGTGGCTTACGGCCACTTTCTTGGAGGCCTTTGGATATTAAGGAAGAGGCCTGGACTACATCCGCGGATGGATAGGCGTGTCGTGGAAGTCACAAAAACCAAGGCACCCGAGCACACTCATGAGCCAATTCTCACACTAGCCAAGCTACATGCTCGGGATGATCGATATGGCCCACATGTTCGGGATGCGGAGATACTCCCGAGTTGCGCATAGGTGGGAGGCGAGCGCGAGAGGATGGGTTGTGGCGGCTCGACTTAGACTACCTTAAGTGAGAATGCTAGGGCTCTATGTCAAGTAGGGCCGGCTTTTTGTAAGAAACTGTGGATGACGCGTCCCCAGATGAGGAGACACGTCGTGAGGACTCCGTCTTGAGTCGGATAGGGACGAAGGGGCGATTCGGACATGGGAGATGAGCGGGCTTTGTGAAGAAGTTGAATACTTCAATTGATCGGGGATTTCACCACCCCACTTTTGTGCTATGTTGAATTTATGAACCACTTTGGGACGGAGTGTTCGGTTTTAAGTATGGGGTGGGAGTAGTTAGGTGTTGGTTGTTGTCTTGTCATTATTGATATTCTTGTTCTGTTGTTGTGCTTGGAAAAAAATTGTGATACTGTGATTTTTGTGTTTATGTTTTGTATTGTAATTAAGGTGAAGGTATTTGTGTGTTGTTGAATGTGGTTAGCTGGGCTATGTAAATATTTTTATCGAAATCATCGATATTTTTAAAAAAAATTCATAAATTATTTTGTGATTGGGTTTCTCGGCGCTTGTTTTCGGTTCTTTTATAGAGAATAGTCCCATTGAACCTAAAGTCGTAAATAGTGACCGTTCCTATGATGGATGGATGGCGGCCGTCTTAGGAAATGTAGTCGATAGGAGTAGTTTGTTCTTTAGTTTATTTTTGTTTGTTTGTTTGTATCCCAAACGTATTGCTACTTTAAGGTGCGAAATTCCTGTTGCGTGTTGTACATGATATTTAGAATGCAAAGGTGATTCGTATGAAAGCATGCAACTTTGTAAATATGTTGAGATACCTAGGCCATAGGTTCGATTTGGTGTGATTGAGGCTTAATTTTGAATTCTTGTAATTAGGCGATTGAAGAGTCTATGAATATTTCTTGAGTTGAGCATGTCTTTTGATGAGTGTGTGGCGAGGTTTGATTATTCCATGCTATTGTGGTACAGAACTTGCACGGTGTGTGTACGAAGCGAAATGAAGGAGGTATAGTGTAGGAAAGGAGGTAGGCGTTTCTTTGATTTGCAAAGTTTTTTCATTATCATACCCACCTTGCATGCATCCTAGTTAGCCCATTGAGCCTCTAGCCTATTTTTTCTTTCATCAAAAGGTACAAGTAAAGCTTAACCCCTTCTTTTCATTAATAGTGAAGTTGATCCAAAACTCTTAAGTGCTCAAAAAAAATAATTTTCCCACACGGTGTCGAGTGAGAATGGTGAAAGAAAAGAAAAGAAAAGGCAAAGGGATGAAAGTAAAGAAAAGGCCAAAGGTGCACCTTGGGATTTAAGAAAATAAAGATGTATAACTAATCTTTTTGTTAAGTCGGGTGTGCTTAAATAAATAAGGACAAAAATAGAAATACTCCAGAATGGGAGGATGAAGGAAGAAACAATGTCCATAGTGTTGATGGGATGTATTGAAAACGCTTAAGGAAGCTAGTTGCTACTATTAGTTTGACGGTATTTGGTAGTACCTTAGCTTACGTACAACCGTTAAGTCCCTGTGATCTGCATCACGCGTCCTTATATTAGTGGAGTAATACACTAGAGGCAAGTCTATGGTTCATGACATGATGTGGTGCAGGAGAGCGAAATCGTGTTTATAGCCTTTTGCATGTAATGTCTTTGAGTTCATGTGATTGAAAAGGGAAATTCTCTTGTGTTGTGAGGCACATGCTTGATGAGAGATTGAATTTCGTGTCGGATATCTTGGTGATTTGCATGAGTTTGCCAATGAGGCCCGATTCTTGAGTCTAGGATGTCTTGATGTGTTGAATGTCATTGTATTGATGAGACTATGCATGTTTTCTTGATGATTTGCACTATTAAATAATCGGTATAACCGTAGCTTGAATTGTCAAGCGAAGTAGCTAGCGTGGGTGTCAATTGCATGAGATGTGAGTTTATTGTTCGGACCGAACAAGATTTTAAGTGTGGGGTAAGTGATCTTGGGCATAATTATATTCCCAAGTGATACTCAAATGCTTCATTTCGTCTTGTTTATCTATCGTTAATTGTGCATTATCATGTAATTTGTAGTAAAATGTTAATTTATACTAACCAACATGATTAGTGTTGTTTTGCAGGAAAAATACAATTTTAGGAAGCTAAGATGCATGTTAGGAGAAATCGGGAATGGACTCGAAAGCGAGCAAGGAAAAGGCCAAGGAAAGCATGAATTAAAAGGGCTCGTGATGGAGGCGGAGTGTCACGCCCGCCATCGCGGATGCATTCTGCCCGGATCTTGAAAATGAGACAAATTCAGTGAAGGTCGCGTTGCCTCAGTAGCACGTTGAGACACTATCACGGAACATGGCATTCGGTGAAGGTGCGCGTTGGGGCCATGGCACGTTGGCCAAGCCACAGCGGTGCATGCAGAGTGGCGTTGAAGCCCCAAATACTTGGACCGGGATCCCGGTAAGTCGCGTTTGTGGCGTGTCACGGAGGGCGGTGCTCCGCGATGCACTTTCCGTGACACGTTTCTTGATATTCGAGGAAAAATTCCCACTAGTATAAAATAGAACACTTAGGTTCATTTTAATTATTTTGACTTGGTGGAGCAGAGCGTGGAGTTACGGTAGGTTGAGGACGAAAATCACAGGGTTTTGTCTCTCTTTCTTCTTTATTTCAATTGTTTGTATGATTTACACTCATTGGATGATGTTCAATCCCACGAATGAGTGGCTAAATTCACTTCTTGCTAAGGTTAAGAACATTTGTAGTGAAATGTAATTATTGATCATTTTGGTTTTCCATCTTTTCTTCCATGGTTGTTCTATTAATTCTTGTTCTTCCTGCATTAATGTGTGGCCAATGTTAATGTATATCTAAAAAGTCCGGTTTCAACTCAAAAGAGCAAGAAATTGGAAAGTTGTGAATTGATAGGATATGATCTTTTCTTAGTTTGAGAAAAAGCGAAATTGATTTACCTTGGGATAGAAATATGCACGAAAGTCGTATTAGTCAATTACGGAATCGGTTTGTATGGCACAGAACATGAATTTCTTTTATCACAGAAATGTAGGTGGAAGGTTCGTGATTCTTAAGTTGGGTTAAATACTAATCCATAGGCAATAATTCTTGACTAGCAACTTGGGAGGAAAGATTAATCAAATTGTATGATAATTTATTCTCTACCTATTAGTTTTAGCCTCGGCGTATCATACTTATAGTTCGAGACTCAAATTGTATATTCGTTTTGATTTAGTATAATTGAAACAAAATATCAAATAAATTAGGAAACAAAATATCAAAATCTTCTTCACACTGTTGTCTGCATTTTTAAAGTTAAAGTTTATTGACACTTGATTAGATTGATACCTTAGTCCAATCCCAGTGGGATCGATACTTGGCTTACTTGAGCCATTTTACTACTTGTTCGACCACGTGCACTTGCGTGTAGTCATCCAAAAGATACCGAACATTAAGCACAAAAATTTTGAAATTTTTCTCACCCCACACTTAAATCATGCTATGTCCTCATAGCATAAAATTAAAATTAACAGGATAAGAAATACTCCCTGAGCCTCTATGCCAGGCTAAACGCATGCTCTTCTTCAAGTTCTCATAGGTGTGTGTTCGACCCCGCACTTTTTCTATTCCATGCTCTTAAGCTTCCACCTTCTCGGTACTCAGACTTCCCTTCCATTTGTGCTTAACTTTCCACCAAAAACACAAACAAAAATGAAAATAACAAAATCAACACAAAATCAACATTAACAAATTGTACCTACGGTACCCTTGTGTTGCCTCCCAAGCAGCGCCTTATTTTACGTCGTGGCACGACGTGGACTGTCCTTTTCAAGACATCCTCATACCTAGGTTCTCTTTCGAGAACCATCTCCTTTTCTTTTGCTGTTTAGAGGAAACAACCTCCACTCTGTTCCTCTCTTTCTCCAACTTCTTCTCAATTTGAAGCCC